>LPNX010625336.1:15131-31158 GCA_001517045.1 Pseudotsuga menziesii
ATTTTATTCAATTATTTAAGGTTTTGCAAAAATGTTTAATATTACTTAGTATAAGGTAAATCTTGTTATAGAAAGAAATAAAGTTTCATTCATTGTCATATGAGTACATGTTTAATAGTGACCTAGGTAAAACGAGAACCATGTACTAATGATGACTTATGGCATGATAAAGGATAGATTTGGCAAGGACACGGACAAGTCGAGGACGAGGTCGCGCAACAACGCCTCACGAGAATGTGTCGGTTACATTTCAAGACAAGGTTCTCATTTTTTACTCCCTTGAGCCAATAATTGAGATGCTCACAGGAATTCAAAGGGGAAGTGGTGCACCATAGGTATAGGTTGAAGCCCCACCATTGAGGTAGGGTAACCTTGAAATATAATTGAACCTATTGCAATAACCCCCTTATGAGGACATCATGAGGGAACTTCAGAAAAGAAGGATTCCAGAGTTTTATGGTGGTTGTGGAGGGGTACGAGAAGAGACATGGCTCGATGGGATCACTAGGTGTTTAGAATTGCAGGAGTACACTTCCAAATAGTAGCCACTGCAATCATAAATGCAATTAAAATATCATTAGAAAAATAAACACACATTATAATGACATCTCTAAGAAATGAAAAGCATAAAACTAATGTATGACAATTAACAACATAAGCTTTTTATAATTTAAATTTTAAAATTGATCTTAAATGTTACACTAAAGAATAAACATTTAAAATTTATTCATATTAAATTTATGTCGTAAATTTGTATTAGCTCGAATTTCTAGATGCATACATTAAATTTCCTACTTGTATTACCTAGGTATTTCATGTCAAACTCTGTAGCAAGTCTCCTCCTTACATCTATAATGATTTCCTCATCGCGTGTTAGAAACAAGTCATCGACATATAGTAGGAGTATCACTCGTATTCTGTCTTCCACCTTGAAGTAGATGTTTGGATCTTCTTTACTCTTGGTAAATCCCAAGCTCATCAATAAGCTATCCATCATATCGTAGCATGCCCATAGTGCTTGTTTTAATCCATACAAGCCCTTCTTTAATTTTCACACATGGGTCTTCTTGTTATGTGTCTCGAATCCCAGTGGCTATTCCATGTACACTTCCTCCTTGAAAAAATCATTCAACAAATATGTCTTGACATCCATGTTGTGTACTTTCCATTTATAACTTCTTCCAAAGTAAGTATGATCCTTACGGATGTGTACCTCTCCACAAGTCCAAATGTCTCTTCATAGTCTATTCCTTCTCTATGTGATAATCCTCGTGCTATGAACCTTGCTTGATGTTTCTCGATGCTACCATCTGCATCATGTTTGATCTTGTAGATCAACTTTGAAGTCATGACACAGTTTTGCTCTGGTCTTGGAACAACATCCCATACCTCATTCTTCATGATCGACTAATATTCTTCGATCATCACATCCTTTCATTCTTTCTCTTATGTAACCTCTTCATAGGTGGAAGGTTATCTTTCAATGATGTCACACAAGAGGGATAGATAGCTATTATAGGGATTTTCCCTCTTTCTCTCTCTATGTGATCATTATAGAGTTCCATAACTTTCAGTTTCTCATATGATCTCTTGTTCCCATGTTGGTTTCCTCTTGTGGGAGTCCTCCTGAAGGGTAGTTTCTAGTGGTTCTTCACTCACGTCTTGATCTTTTGGGTTTTCTAGAGTTGTTTCTCCGATTTTTGTGTCTCAAATTCTTATCTATTTAGGTTCCTCGACTTCTTGGATAGGATTCCTCCTAAATATGGAGTATGTCAAGTATTCATCAAATGTTACATCTCTACTAATGTCCATCTTACAAATTCCTCGAAAGTATTTTCAGTAGGCCTTGGATGTATCACTCTACCATATGAATACACCCATCCTCCCAGAAGTATTGAACTTGGTCCTTTTCTCCTTTGGGAGATGTATGTACACCTAGAAACCAAATACTCTAAGATGGATTATTTATAGCTTCACTTGTGAGAAATCGTCTTCAGGACTCTTGTTTTCAAGTACTCGATGAGGAGTATGGTTTTACATACACCGTAGTTTTTTCCTCCTATTCCCAAAGGCGTATAGAAAGATCCTTGTCAAGAAACATTGCAATCATTGTTCCCATTATGGTATGGTTCTTTTGTTTCGAAACCCCATTCTACTGAGGATTGTATTGAGTCCTCAACTCCCTCTTAATGTGAGATTCTCTCTAGAGTTCCTTGAATTCTTTCGAAGTGAAATCATCACCATTATATTACTATAAAATATTGATCTTCCTATCTTTATGGTTCTCCACAAACACTTTATGTTCCTTGAACTTGCTGAAAACTTCACTTTTATCTTTCAAGAAATATATGCAAGTGATAAATTATCTATAAAGGAAACATAGTACAAATACCTGCTTAGTGAGCTAGAAGACATGGTTCCACAGACATCTGACTATACCATCTCGAATATTCCTTTATCCTTTCTCTCATGGCTGGGAAAACTCTTCTTTGCATTCTTTCATTTTCCACATCCTTTTCAAATTCCTTCATGATTTTCTTGGATCTCTGGAGGTCCTAAGATTCATTTTCTTTCTGTTGGTAGTGCTCTATTAGTGCACATGTGCAAGATGTTTTTCCATAGTTGATTTGATTCTCTTAACTCATGAACCAATGCTTGTTCACACTATCCCTTCAACTTGTACAAGCATCCATCTTCTTCTCCAATCACTATTGCATCCTCTATTGTATTTCCTCTCAGACACATTAGCACTTCACCATCGATAAATGAAACACTAATTCCCTTTGCATCTAATGCATATATCTAGAGAATATTCTTCCTCAATTGTGGAACATACAACACATCCTTTATCTTTAAGGATTTCTGGGAGTCAATCTTGTATGAAGATATTCCGCTCCCTTTTGTGGGTTATTGATAATCATTGCCAAGTTTCACCTTGTTAGGTGACTCATGTTCACACATATCAAAGATTGAATTCTTGTATCCCGTCATGTTTTTGGAAACTAAACTATACACGACCCAATCATTGCTTCCATGTGTGATAGTGCGAGCAAATGTTGAGATTAGCACATACTCTTCTTGTGAAACATCCTTCTCTTGTTTGAATATTTTGTTTATTGCTCCATCATCTTATCCAATATTAGCATGGTGTCTCCTTCTCTAGATCGGACAATCTCTTTCCAAGTGTCCCTTTTCATCACAAGTATTACATCAAACATTTGAAATATCTCTTTTGGTCTTCTTCGATTTCTTGTCCTTCTTCTTGTTGTGATGAAATTTCTGTGTCTTCTCCTTCTTCTTCAAGTTATTCCTGCTGGACACTCTGAGAGATTGATCGTTAGTTTCTCCCATATTTTCTTTTCTTGTGAGAAGTCTAGCTTCTTCTTGTACACAATCTTCTCGATGTCTGTTGAAAGAGATCAGCTTCCTTCTTGCACAAATCCCTTGAATGACTCAGTACCATGATCTAGGGAGAACATTCAAGGTATTCAGTAAAAATTTTCTTTCTTTCCCATTCTCTTCAACTATTTCAAGTTTTTCTTTGATTTGAGAAACCCTTGTTAAAGGAGGGCACATATATTTTGCATTATGAAGAATCCTAAGTTCTAGTATGGTGCTAGTGGTAGGAAGGGTGTTAATGTTTGCATGGAAGGACTTATAGTTAATTCTCCTCCATGTGTGTGTGCTATGTGATTCTCTGAGTGGCTTACTTGAGCCTTCCATCTCCTACCTTCCGAATGATAGGTATTTTTCCTTGTTGTTAGGCTAGTTAATTAGAGGATGTCTCTTCACTACTGCTGAAGTGATATATCTTATTGGTCAATGATGTGTTGTACACCGTTGTCTGCAAATGTATCTATTATACTCAAAGAATTCATGGGTTTTTCATCCTCCATATTTGGATGGTTTTCCTAGTGTATATCTTGTCTTTTATGGTTGAGTGATTTATGTGACTAATCTATTTATGAGATGCATATGTAGTTTATTTGTTTATGAGATTCATTTTTGGCTTATTTATGTGATCCATATGTGCTGAAATTAATTGTTGGAATTTTTGAAGTTCAAGAATCTCCATATTATCTCAAAATATTAACAATATTACTTTTTACTTATTTAAATTCAATCAACCCAATAAAACAATAACACATAAGATCTATCAATAATAAAAAACCAAAATATTAGATTTAAGTGTCTACACTTTTAAGAGAAAAATACAAAAAGTTTTATTTAAACCATCTTGGTAGTGTAATGCCGCGAGACTATGTCTTATTTTGATTATTATTATTTTAATTACTGTCTATGCATGATGAATTATGGTTGTTAATGACTCAGCCAAAGGGTCCCGGGAGGACTGATGTAATAATTACCCTTGGGGGTTAATGAGAATGATTAATAAAAAAATATCATTATGCAGCGAATATAGTGGAAGAAGCCAGGTTAAAAGAGGAAACCTGCAGGAGACAGTGAGGATAGAGACCAGCTAACTTCAGGGACTGGATAAAATAAAGTGTCAGATGTGCAGAAATCAGCATAGACACATCCCTAAAAAAGGGGGAATGCCATTAAGCCCTCGGAATTTCGGTGAGGAAGGGGAGAGGGCTAATGGGAAAAGACCTAGGCAAAGAAAAAGGTTCCAAATAAAAAGAGACAAAAAGAGAGCATACGTTGTAGGTAGGATGTTCCTGAGTATGCTAGGCAAGAGGACTCTGCTTATAGAGTACCTGCTGTTTGGGCATGATTGCCTATGAATGTTTTGAATTTGAGTTCTGAAGTTAGGGGTCCCTGCTATCTCCTTGGAGGTTTGGCTCAGGGGTGACTAGAAGGCAAAGGAGCCGACCCTAGTCTATGGTTGGGTGGAACGTGGCTGCTTCAACTATAGTTGGTGCAACAGATCTACAACTTTTTGAGTATGAGTGATTGATTTACTTTTGTATGCTGAATGTGTAAATTTTTTTAAATAAGCAATTATCTTGGTTATGCTACAAATAAAATCATCTGGTAGAATGCTCTAAGATAAAAGGAAGTCACATAATGAATGAATATATTTTTGCTTTCTTATGTATGTTCTTATGGCTAAAAGATCTAGTCTTATTCACGAGGCTGGGTTATCAAGAGGATCAATGTTATAGCCTTAGATTATGTTAATGCCTAGAGTATGGTAGTTCTTTATTTTCAATTTTTGCGAAGAATGGTATTAATTTAGAATCCAAATATAAATTGTAGATTCAAGAGTTAGTTTTTTTTAGGGGGCGGGGATTTGTTTGGATAACCAGCACCTGGGTTAGCCTACGAAAGGCCTGTCAAAGGCCTTAACCCTTGACGATGATCAGTCAGACTTTCCTGGCTAGCTAAGCCCTTTTTGAAAATCATCGGTGGAGAGTTTTAAGAAAGGCAAGAAGGTTGGTTCTTCTGACGCTACCTTGCTTGAAAATCTTGGCATACATCCATTTTCTTATGGGTTGATTGGTAAGTCTATTTAGGACAATTGAGTTGTATTCCCCAAGGTTTTTCAAAGGAATAGTTGATATTATAACAACGGTGGAGATTTTACCAATAGGAAGGGTACGACTGAGGCCCGAGGGAAACTTCATCGGCATGCCCTTTTTCCTCTCAAACTTCTAGGTTTAGTTTCACGGGACGCAGTTTTGGAGTTATTGAAAAGCCAATATCCAAAACCAGACCACATGTTTTAGACTCTGGCTTCTCTCTCTAACCATGCGTGCAACTCAACCTCAAAACCCTAGTCCCCTTCACTAGGATAAAAGACGACCGGTGAGGGTTTGGCTTTATAAGAGGAACTCTTGGTTGTATAGAAGAGGAACTAGTGGAACCCTAAGGTGTGTTTTCCTGACCTTACTCACTCTTCCAGAAATTGAATGAGCGTAGGAAGTAGTATCTTTTCTGTTAAAACCCTTCGACACTATCAACTAGGGTCTTAACCTCATCCTCCATGTCAAGTTGAGTGGAAGATCCATCGGACAGCGTAGCCATCGTATGATCGAGGGAAGGCATGATTTAGGGTAGGAACCCTATTCTAATATATGTTACAAGAATCATTTGGGTAATCATGTTACACTACCATCAACAAAAACTTCAACTAATGACAACGAAAATTTTAGACTAATGCTACCATTAGAATGTTACAGTAAACATTTAAACAGAGGAAATGCAAAGATGGGTCATCACTGACAGTATAAAATACATTAAATAAGACAGAGAAATAATTACAGACCGTCCCTTTTACACAACAACATTAAAAGTTCTACAATCTTAGCCAAGCTATTGTCCTTGGCTTAAAGGCATTAAACCAAAGAAGCGTGCATTACAGAATTAAAGAGAACTGATAGTCCATTCGTAAATTATACTTTTTACAACAGAGAAAACAAAAAATGCCATAGAGTCTGCCATGTCATGGATTTGGTGCCATGCACCCTCGAAAGACCTTCCACTATAATTTCACAAAAGCTTGGAAACCCCTAGATTCCTTTACAATGCAGACCACAAAAAATACCTGGATTGGCGGGCCTACAACCAACAAAATTCACCACAAGGGGTGATAAAACCACTTACCGGCGAACACGCCTCACTCGTTCGCATCCAATCCCGCTTTGGGTACTTGCGAATCAAAGGAAAGGTTTAAGTACTTTGAAGAGAAGGTTACTTGTCCCATAAAAAAAAATTAAGATATAAATTAACAACATCGATATGCTATGAGTTACCTGAGGTGAAAGGGTTCGGGCTTAGAGCATGGACTTTGTTTGGTCAGATGCATGTGTTTTTCCTTTGACGTGATCTTAGAGCATGGAATTTGTTTGGTCCTTGCCTTTAATGTTTTATGGACCCTTGTTTGTGCATTATGGAGTCATTAAGGCTCTTGGATTTTGTTTGGAGGGCTTGGCCGTTAATTTTTTTTTCCACTGAGATTAGTTGGCTCCATCCTTCTGATGAGAGTAGGATTAACCTTATCTAGGAATGCCTTTTGTCCATATTTATCAAAGTGCATGTCACATAAAAATGAGTTGTCAGCCGAAGCTCATTAAGTGATTTTATCAGCCTTGTGGACCAATTTGCCATCAGTGGAACTCACATTTAAAACATTTTCAAACCTATAACACAAAGATACTGAACTATGAAGTCTGCTTGCCTTTCAAACAGTTAATAGCTTCAACAAAAATAAAGACAAGGCTAAATAATCATTCTATGCCAAGACTGTTTACCTCTTAAAGATTTAGGGAATTTTAAATGATTTTATGCCTTGTCACTAGGATAAAAAAGAAGGAAAATTTTGAGGCAGTTTACATATGGTATGAGAGCATAGGATTCAGCCCTGTATCTTGTTGGGTGCACTTTGTTTCCTGTTTAAAATTGTAGAAATATATATATATTACAAATTGATAGCAATCTAAAATTTTATCAGCATGTTGTGTTGCTTGTGAATCTACAGGTTGTTGTTGTTATTTTGATAAACTGCAGGAATTGTCATGGCCTCTACAGTGGAGAATGAGAACCAACCCGAAAATCCAGAATAGGTACCACCAACCACACAGCTGGGAGTGGAGCATTCTGAAGCCAGTCAAGTACTGGAAACAATGAGGCACCTAATCATGGAAATACAAAGCTATAAGGCAGACAACGACTAGTTAAAGAAAGAACAGGAAAATTAACAAGATATCAATGAAATCCTGTTGCAAAGTCTGTACAAGAAAAACAATGGTAAGGATCCTTGAGTCGAGACTAAGAAGGGTCCCGAAAGGGTAGAAAGTGCAGAAAGAAAGAGCATTTCATCTAATGAGACCTAGAACTCTGAAAATCAGGTCAAAACTAGGAGAAAGAGAAAGTTCGATCACCTAGAAGGTGAATTCAAGAAGATCAAACCCACTAGTTTCGACGGGGAATATAAGAGAGGGGAGGAAGCTGAGGCATGGCTGCTGGACATCCAGACATATTTCTAGATCTACAACTATTCGAGTAACATGAATGTTTAAATGGCAATTTATAACCTCAAGGGCAAGGCTAGTATCTGGTGGCAGGACCTCAAGATGTTGCAAGGACTTAAAGAGAATACTTCGGAGTGGGAAAAATTCAAAAGACTGTTTAAAAAATAGTACCTATCTGAGAATTACTATGAAAGGAAAACCAAGGAATTCTATGAGTTAAGACTTGGGTCGATGAGCATGGAAGAGATTATTAACAAGTTCTTGGACCTGTTGAGGTTCGTACCCTCTATTAAAGAAGAAAAGGTGAAGGTATAAAGATTCCTAATTTTCTTTCCATAGGCTTACAAGGATAGAATCAAACTTGTCAACCTAAAGACTCTGGATGAGGCACTAAGGAAAGCCCGGCCGTGCTATGAGTATTACAAATAGCAGGACAACTCCTCCAGAACATGGAGAGATAAGAGACCAGAAAGGTTCAACCAACAGAGAAAGGGATTCATACCACCGCCATACAAGAATACCCAGAGGACTACCCAAGGAGGCCCCTATATTAAAAGTGGACCGCCCTCACTAAGATATGTAAAGCCAGCCAGTCTGGGAGTGAGAAGGGCTAACGGGCCCCCTAGAGAACCTCTAACCTGTAGGGAATGTGGTAAACCCCATATGAAGAGAAATGTCCCATGCCTAACTCGGGAAAATAATACCTTGCATAACATTCAAGAAGCATCGATAGTTGGGGAAATTGGTAGGAGTTTCCACAGCATAAATGCAACCTTAGAATATTGGCAAGCCGATCATCAGTCTAATATAGTGGAAATCAAAGGTATTGTTTCAAACCATGCTATATATTTGTTAATTGATCCAGGAGCTACGTTGAGTTACATTTCTCCAAGGATGGTGGAACTCTGCCAACTTGCTAGAGTAAAACATGCAAAACCATTGTTGGTCTAGTTGGCCATTGGGGCAAAAAGAAAGGTAGCATATTTTATTACTAACTATGAAGTTCAGTTGCATGATCATAAAACTAGGATCGACCTAAATATTTTACCCTTGGGATCATATGACATGATTATTGGCATGGAATGGCCAGAGAAGAATAAAGTAGTGCTGAACTGTTGTGAAAAGACCTTCACCTACATTGTTGAAGACCAAGTCCTTCATACAATAAGAGGGTTTCCCAAACCTGTCTCAGTAAGACAAATTTTGGCTATGAAATTAAAGAAATGCTTGATAAAGGCGTGTAAACTCTTTGATATTAGGGTTGCTGACTTTCTCTTGAACAAAAACCAGACCTCTTTAAAACAACACCCGATCCTAGAAGAGTTTCCTGATGTATTTCCTGACGAGATACCAGGCCTACCCCCTCAATGGGAGATCGACTTCTCCATTTAGCTACTACCCAGATCTACACCAGTGTCAACGTTTCCTTACTACATGAGCATTCCGGAATGGATTGAACTAAAAAATCAGTTGCAGGGACTTTTAGAAAAGGGGTATATTGGACCTAGCGTGTTCTCCTGGGGTGCACCGGTCTTGTTCGTTAAAAAGAAGGACGGGACCTTAAGACTGTGCATTGATTGCCGACATCTAAGCAAAGTAACCATAAATAATAAGTATCCCCTGCCCAGAATCAATGACCTATTCAACCAAGTAGGAGGGGAGAGATTCTTTTTCAAGATGGACTTACGATCTCGCTATCACCGGATCCGAATAAAAAGTGAGGACATAAACAAAACTGCCTTCAGAGCCCGCTATGGACACTACGAATTCGTAGTAATCCCTTTTGGCTTAACTAATGCCCCTTCCAATTTCATGTTCCTGATGAAGGACATTTTTAAGAAATATCCAGATCAGTTTGTACTGATCTTCATCGATGACATCCTGATTTATTCGAAAACCCAAGAAGAGCATCAACATCATTTAAGGACAGTGTTCCAAACCATAAGGGAACACCAACTGTATGCCAATTTGGAAAAGTGTGAATTTCTTTTAGAATAATCAACCCATAGTTAGCTACCTTAGACATTAATTTAATTATTTTTGTCTTATTTGCCTAGTTCATGTGTCCCACCTTATGCAAGTTGTCAATTACCTATCCATAGTGGTCCAACTTGCCTAATTTGACCCATGTAGTGCTTGGGAAACCTCTAGGAATCAATTCTGCTTTATTCCTGGTCTCCTAGGTGCCCTTCTGCTTTTTTTGCTTAATTGCTTGCTTTTTCAGTGCTTTAAGGAAATAGGGAAAGTTTGACTAGGTGAGGTGAACTAGTTTTTTGTCCTCTTCATCCTCCACTCTTTTCTCCTTGTAAAAGCATGTATGAGTTGCATTCCATCACTCTTTAGGTTTCCTAAGTTATTTTTCCAATTCGTTAGCTCCATGACTGATTTGGGATCAAATTTTTGCACCAATGGGGGATTTGCTTATTTTTAGTAAGCCTGCTTTATGCTAGATTCGAATTGCTCCTCATGCATTTGAATCTATTATGTAATTATTTAATGAAGTAACCTATTATGTTACAGGGTTGGCTATTGTACACTTATTCAATACCGTTTAGTGTTCAGCTCATTATTCAGTCTCTTTTGTGAGTGATTTTACATGTTCAATTGATAATTGTTGTGAGTAAAATTAATATATCACTGGGTTTAATTTCCACATGGTATCAGATCTATTGTAGATCGATTTCTCTCCTTCAAAATTGTTTTGCAGGTTTGACATCAGTGACTCGGAGGCTTCTACTAACAGCTGGGACAATTTCTAAGCTATGGATCAATCTCAGAAGATCATCTTCACTCCCTTCAATTTATTTGAATGGAAAGCAAAGATGGAGATACTGTTGAGATAAAAAGGCCTCTACAGGGTGACTATGGCAGCAGAAGCAGAGCCCAATGCAGCTGCAGAGAAGATTAAATGGCACAACAAGAGGGATGAGGCCTATGGTCTCCTGTGTCTGAGTATTTCCAGAGACCTCCTTTTCCATCTTGATGGATTCAAAATCACCAAATGAAGTATGGGAGAAGCTTACTAATATTTTTGGAAATATAGATGAGATGAGGGGACATCAAATAAAAAATGAACTGATCTCCCTGAGTCCCAATAGCTTTGAATCTCTGCAACTCTATTTCTCCAAGTTCAAAGAACTTGTTTTGCAGCTGAAACAGTGTGGGATCGAGAAGAAGGATGATCATCTGGTCTTGGCCATCCTCTCGAAGCTTGGCCCTAACTATTCAGTGTTTTTTTCGACCTTCTATGCCACAAAACTGACAGCTCGAACCTGGAAGATGCCTAGCCTTGCATATTTCATGGAATCTCTCACACAAGAACAAGACAAGCTGGTGATGATGGGCACCATCAAACCATCCAAAGATCAAGCTCTGATTGCTGGATATTTGAGGGTGGATTCAAAAGGCAAAAAGAAAGCTAAAAATCCACCTGAGCAAAAAGAGACAAGAACAAGTCTCCAAAGGAGCCACAAGGTTCCAAGAAGTTTCCACAACACTCAATTGTAAGCTTTTAAAGACTTAATAGATTGACCTTCCCATTGGAAGTGGCCCAGAGATGTAGCCCATGAGGGATGAACTCCGTTATCACATGTCTCTTCTATTTATGGCTTACATATATGTTTCTACTTTCTTTGTGAATGATTTAAAGAATTTAAATTTTTTGTTGTTAAGCATATTTAATGATTATTTAACATTCAAATTCAAATGCAATTTTATGGTTAGAATATCATAAAATTTCAGATCAAGTTTTGTATTAGAGGAAGATAACAATTGCATTGTGAGTTCATATTAGCAAGATCTAGGATACATCGTGGTGAAGGAGAACTTGAATATTTTGATCCAGCGATTGGTTCAAGAAGAGGGAAAATGCCTTCACCAAAATGTGAAGAAGTAGTTTCTTCTATCCCATGTTAAGGGGAATTTCTGAAATATTTCATGCGAATGAAAATGATGGTAGAGGTATTCATCACATATCAAGAAATCTAAATTGTAGGAATTATTTAGGACCTTCTTTCCATTGCCATGAAAATAACCTATATCTCCTACCTTTATCTTGTCATATCCAAATCATCTCTTTTGTCCTGCACAAAAAAATCAAAGAACAAATATTTAGATGCAAACCTCCTGTGCTCTTTCACCATAGTATTAACATAAGCTAATTTTCACCTCATTAAGAAAACCTGCAACTTCTACTATGTGAGAATCTTCTAGGATCACACTTAGTGCATTACATCTATTTAGAGTAAAGCTATGTTCTACCTGTAAAGCGAGAACCACTTAGGTGCACCCCTTGTGCTTTGTGACCTTATCATCTCAACATGGGAACAAATATATAGATCTATATAAAGAAATGATTATGAGAAAACAACCTTCTACATAAGTACCTTTTACATTCCCTCCTCAACCCCAAGGGATTCTTACATCTGAACAACTTGCTTTCATGATATTTTACGTTTAGACAACCTTCATAGCGTATTACATCCACGTAACTTTTGTACCATGCTACATCTAATTTTACACATGAAGTCTCATTTTACACTCGAATAACCTATCATAGGACAGATTACGTCCAAGGATAACCAATGAGCTTAGCAAGGACTTATTACATATGAGGACAACCTACAGGATTAATTACATCTGAGCATCTTGCTTCACCAATATTTTCCCACTAAAACAACCTGTCTCATTGCCTATTTGAGATATTACGCGTCAACTATTTCTAGCATATAAACAGATCAAAGATTGATTGCATCCAAGGACAACCTACAGGAATGATTACGTCTGAGAAAACTATGAAATTTGTGAGGATGTTATGCTCGAATAATGTGTCTCTCTAGCTATTGTAGAACACATCACTCGATATGTATCACAACAAGTCTTTATCTAAAGTACTCAAACTTCACTCTCACTAGAGGACTAATCAACGCATCGGCTATGTGATCCTATGTTTCCACAAACTGGAGCTTCACTTCTCCTCTCTGCACGATATCCCCGATATAGTGGAACTTGATCTCTGTGTGCTTCAACATGTCATGGAAAACTAGGTTTTTTGACACCTTCACACAACTCTGATCATCATATAACATATAAGTCACATCTAGCTCGAGATTAAATAAGTCACATAGTAAGTTTCCTAGCCACAATGCCTCGCAACTAACTAGTGAGAGGAAACATACTTTGCTTTGGTTGTACTTAGTGACACACATGATTGCTTCCTCTTGAAACTAGATATCATGTTAGATCCTGAATTGAAGTGGTAACCTGAGGTTATTTTCGTGTTAGTGGTGCTACCTACCTAGTCTAAATCAACATAATAGTGTAGGTTAATATTTTGATTCACATCATATTTGAGCCCATAGTCCATTGTATCTTTTAGGTACCCCAAAACATGCTTTGCATCTATTAGGTGAACACGTCTCGGATTTGTGAGACACTAGCTCAGGTTTTTCACCACAAATAAAATTTATGGTCTCGTATTCGTTAGAAAAATCAATGATCCAATCATCTCGTGATACATTGTGGCCTCAACCAAGTCATATGAAGCATCACTCAAAATCTTCAACTTAGAATCCATGGGTGTGGATATTTCCTTCCAGTACAACATTCTGAATCTCTTCAGAATCTCCACTACATACTTTCCTTGACCAAGGAAAATCCCATATGCACTTTGTCCACCTCTATGCCTAAGAAGTAGTGCATCATACATATGTATTTCATCTCAAACTCTGTAGAAAGTCTCCTCATTGTATTTTTAATGAGTTCCTCAACACCCGTTAGAAATAAGTCATCGACATATATAAGGAGTATCATAGGTCTTCCGTCCTCCACCTTAAGTAGAGGTTGGAATATGATTTACTCTTGGTAAAGCGCAAGCTCATGAGGAAGCTATCCATTATGTTGTACCATGTCCTCGATGTTTGTTTCAGTCCATACAAGGCCTTCTTCAATTTTCACACATGGGTATTCCTATCATGTAAATAGAATTCTAGTGGTTGATCCAAGTATAGTTCCTCCTTTAATACACCATTCAAGAAATATGTTTTGAGATCCATCTGGTGTATTAACCACTTATACTATGAAACGAGAACTCGACACAGTTCTCATTTTTATCTCTCCTAATTTTAGCAGCTATTATTACCTCTGTTTCAAAAAGGGTTGATACCAGTATCACACATTTTCATTTTGAGGCATTTTTTTGGGCCTTTGAATCGTCTTTGTCGGAAAGTATTTTTTATTTATGTTTTCAAGTGTTTTTTTTAGAAATTTAACAAAATAACATACATTTAAAAGAAAGCTATAATGTAAAACATATACATTTTGCAATTTTTTCTTTAAAATAAGACATTTTTATGGACAAAATAAGACATTTTTATTGACAAATTTGTAAACAATTCTAGAAAATAAAAACATTGAAAACCATTTTAAATGGATTTTGAGAGATATTTTGTATAAAAACGATACTATTTTATATTATTTTCCAAAAAGCGACGATTCACATAAATTCAAGAAAAAATATACCACATATTTGTAAATAATATATTAAAAACATTATATATAGAAATTTTATTTATAAAATAAAGTGTGAAAGTCAAAACATTGCTAATATATCTTCTAAAAAATTGTCAAATTTAACATTTTTTTCAAGACATGAAACTAATCAATAATAAGAGGCCGACCAATTTCTTCATCGAAATTGGAATTTTCTAAGCTTGCCTTCCTTTAGGAACATCAATGTCCTCTTCGATTGGGTCTTCTATGTTTGGAAGATGCCCAAAGTGATCCTTTCCAAACATCTCTACTATTGGGGTTTGAGGCTATTACATTTTAAAAGAACCCCAACCCCCTAACCACCCCCACATTAAATCTAAATAAAATAACAAAATTTTAAAATGCCTCTATTAACCCTAACATCAACATTACTTAAAAAAAAATTAAAAAATTTAACCTCTTCTCTTGCTCCCCCGCCCCCCCACATTACATTAAAAGAAAAAAATAAAAAATAAAACCCCCTAACCCCCTAACTCCCCACAACATTACATTAAATCCCTCCCCTAACCCCCCTAAACCGCCCTCACAACATTACATTAAAAAAACATTTAAGAAAGAAATATACCCCCTAACTCCCACAACATTAAATTTAAAACAATATTAAAATTTTCTTTTTAGAAACCCTCCCCTAACCCCTACAACATTTAATTTAAAACAATATTAAAAAATATTTTTTATTTTTCCATTTTCTCTCGTTTGAGAGGCNAATATACCCCCTATCTCCCACAACATTAAATTTAAAACAATATTGAAATTTTCTTTTTAGAAACCCTCCCCTAACCCCTACAACATTTAATTTAAAACAATATTAAAAAATATTTTTTATTTTTCCATTTTCTCTCGTTTGAGAGGCCTTATTATTTGGGAAAGTATTCTTCATATGGCATCCCTAATAAGAAACTTTACCCATGAAAGTTGTCATTTTGGAATATAAAACCTAATTCATATTAACATTAGACAACAACATAGGTAGTTATTCTGTTTTGGACCTAGTTTGCTTTGGACTTAAATTTGTAGAATTAACATAAAGATAGGAAGATACTATTAAAACTAATTTTAAAATCCAATTAATTTCGTCANATTATTCTTCATATGGCATCGCTGATAAGAAACTTTACCCATGAAAGTTGTCATTTTGGAATATAAAACCTAATTCATATTAACATTAGACAACAACATAGGTAGTTATTCCGTTTTGGACCTAGTTTGCTTTGGACTTAAATTTGTAGAATTAACATAAAGATAGGAAGATACTATTAAAACTAATTTTAAAATCCAATTAATTTCGTCATATACTAGCGTTGATGATCTAACACAAGGGCATTGTCATTTGTTGTGGCCAATTATTACAAACTTTGCACAATGTCATATAACCTATTTGCCATACATAATATCACTGAACTAATATACCTTCACATGTTTATAAAACCATAATATGATTAAGGGGAAATGGTCTACTTTGCACAATGTCATATAACCTATTTGCCATACATAATATCACTGAACTAATATACCTTCACATGTTTATAAAACCATAATAT
>LPNX010625340.1:0-68793 GCA_001517045.1 Pseudotsuga menziesii
ATAACAAAAGATAAAAATATTATAAATAAAGTTATAATTTACTATTAATTTTAGGGGAATCATCAGGTACTAGGATGGCAAGAGAGAATACAGTAGATATTTTTAACCACCACCAAATTCCAGTATAATTGTTCCAAGAAGGGTGATGTTTTTTTTTTCAGTAAAATAGATTAAGATGAAGTTACGATGTTAAATAATATCCATAGTTTGGAGGGTGGTGGGACTGTTGGAGGTGGTGGGACTATTTGGAGGGTGGTGGGATTGTTTGGAGGGGCTCTATGGAATATTAGGAAGGAAGGAGGAGGGCTGTTAGGTAGGTGGGCTATTTGGATGGGCTATTAGGAGGGCTCTATGGGTTGTTTGGGAGGTGGGATGGTTTGGAGGGGGTTGTTTGGAGGGCTCTATGGGCTGTTAGGAGGGGTTGTTAGGAGGTCTCTATGGGCTGTTAGTATGACAAGGGTTTTTTATTTATCGAATTTAATACCACCACCAAGGGTAGGGGATAGTTTGGGATGTTAGGGGGGTTCTATGGGCTGTTTGGGTGGGAGGGATGTTTGGATGGGATCTAGTGGAAGGGGTAACCCATAAGGTTAACAACATCACCTGAACATAAGGATATAAGAAAGGGATGTTTAGATGGGATCTAGTGGCAGGGGTAACCCATAAGGGTAACAACATCACCTAAACATAAGTATATAAGAATTCCCTAGGCTTATATAGACACTTATGTAGAGCCCTCCTGTTATGTACTACTTAATGGTCAATACCACTTTATATGGATCATATAATAAGATCCATAACAAAGGCCATAAGACATATACTTCAAGACCAAATACAAAGTCCATAGCCACATGTTTCCATGTTATCATGCAATGAATTTATCCCTCATTCCATATGTCAAATCTCATGTGTAGGTGGTTACAACTTCGTCAAGCAGTTGGTCAGGAAATACAATTGTATATATCGAGGTATTCCATGAATTTGGATCAAGCCCTAGATTCCTGACCTAGATGATGTACATATTCTCAAACTGTCTTCATTCTCCAAAATTTCCTTTCACCTATAAATTCCAGATAAAAGACAAGCTAGCCATCATGATGCTTGATAATGGTAGTCAAAAGAACCTAATACCTCATGACTTTGACCAACACCTACAACTTCCCATAACAAAACATCCCTCTCCCTATGTATTCTCAAGTAAATGTAGTAGAGTGACCCTCATATTTTAATTAATAAAAAATATGCAGTAATGTTTACCATTGGGCCCTTCAAAGAAATCACTAATTGTGGTGTATCTCCCCTCAATTGTTTGGATTTGATCTAAGACCTCCAATTCCAAAAACAAAGTAGATCTCTATACAACACTTCCTATAAGACATATACTTTCTTTGATGATGGAAAAACATAATAACTAATTATTGTTATTGTTCCTTCTTCTTACCCTAGCGTAGTTCAATAATTAGGGCTCCATAAATGTCTCTCCTTAAGTACATATTCTTCCTCTTACTACCATAACAAACCATCTTACCTCTTTCTTATTGTATGGTTTCATGGTTACATCATATTCAACTTTACTGCCATTTATTGCCACAAGCTTTACCAACCTGCAAAAGTGTCAAAATCTGATAATACAGTGGAACACCCACTAAGATACTGGAAAATGGAAATGGTTTTCCCTTTTCTTGCAGAGGGAAGGCATTAGATTGGAATCTAGAATGCTTATAGGCTATTTCAGGGTCATTTTCTGCCTGGTTTAAAAATAGTTTGGGCACTAGGAAATATTTCATGCACTCATTTATGGAATTCATTGTGTTAGTTTTTTAATTGGTGTGCAGACCATCAATCATGCTGTGCATGAATGTTCTCATAGATATGGGTACAATAACAATGATAGTTTTTTTCTCAGTTTCAGTGAACGAGGCAGAGTATTCATAAGGAATGAGGTGTGGGCATTTCAGATTGGACCTAGTGGATTGGTTTTCACTGGTGATGGAAAAGGTGAACTCAAAGTGTGGAGATGGGCTAGCCAGATACCGTGAGAGGCTCAAACAACCTATAAATATTTTGTTGTAATCAACAAAATCCAATTAAAATGCCACTGTGGTCACCTCTTAATGTAAAAGTGACCCTCGCTCATACATCCTACATATGTAGCTCCTCATGTAGTGTAGTTGAATAGTTAGATATACTACAGAAGTCGTTGTTTGAAAGGAACCATCTTATTCAAAGATGGGAATAGATTCTTGAGAATGTTGATATGCCAACATCAATGCAATCAATTGATCTAGAATTTCAGATTGCTTAGCTTAGCAGAGCACTAACTCAGGCCCAACAGGATGAAGCTCACTTTAAGCATGAAATTGAGAATGATCAAAGAATTGTTGATCTATTTACCTTTGAATTGGGGGATTCAAAGAGGACAATAGAAAATTTATATCCTAGAGGAAAATATCTTGAAAGTAAACCACAAAAAAGAGGAATATGTGAAAAATATCGAGGAACTTAATTCTAAATTTGAATCTCTAACCGAGCAAGTAGTTCAAGAGGCATCCCAGTAAGAGATTTTATCTGATGAACTTGTTGATCATCATAAGAGTGAGTCCCCATTGGAATCAAACATTCTTGATATGAGCTCAATTACAGAAGACTGTATGAAGAGACTATTGGATATGGTTATTGAAGTGTCAAAAGATCAATATCTTCAGGAATTCTCATCATGCTGCAGTAATGGGGAGTATCTCGAAAGATGTATCAGGAAACTCATAGCTAAGATAAATGAATTATCTGAGGAAGTTGAAAAGATTAAGAAAATAGGTAATGCAAAGATGATGGAGCTTCAAGGTCTTCAGGCTACAATGATTGCAAATAACATAGAACTAGAAGAAATGACTAAAAAAGCAAGAAGAGGTGTATTTAGAAGTGGAATCACATAGAGTAGAGATATAAATCCTTATGCAGCAAAATAGAATAATGATTGAAGAGATAGAGATGGTAAAAAATAAAAAGAATGCTCTACAGGAACAGCTTGAGGAGGCAGAAGAGAGATCGGCAGTAAGAAGGGAGAAATTGACTATGGCAGTGAAAAAAGGTTAGCTCAACAACGAGACAATTGGAAGAAATCTATGGATGAAAAAGTAGTAGAGCAGGAGCAGCTAAAAATGGCATTACAACTGTGTGGCTTAGCTATTACTGAACATAACTAGAGAATCAACAAGTTGTCAAGTGAGATGGAGCACTTTGAAAGTCTAGAAGCATATGCAATTTCCGTAAAAAATCATTGTGTTGAGCTAGCGAAGTGGTTACTTGACAACAATAGTACAATGCGGAGTATAATAAAGACATTAAGTGCTATTTACTTTACAGGTGAAGCTTTATCCCAGGATCCAGTCAAGAAAATTGATTGGCTTGGTAAATCAGTCAATGAACTACATAAAAAGATAGGATTTACAGAACAAGAAACTATGAAATTCAAAGGAGAAGCTAACATACGAGCTACTAAGTTGGATAAGTTTTTGAAAGGTTGCAGTCCCTTGAGAGTGAGCTAGCATATGCAGAAAACAAAATCTTAGCACTTATGAATGAAAAAAGGGCAGTAAAAGAAGAAAGTGACCATGAGATACAAACAATCAAGGATGATCTGGTTGCGTGCAAAGAAGAGTTAAGAGCAGCTCATTCAAGGGTAGATGTCCATATTTCCAAATTTTTGAAACAATATGCTCAGTTGAAACACTTGAAGAAATAATATGGCTTCTTTCACTCTCTACTGTCACATGATCCTTCCAAGAAGCATGGACTAGATACACGTGACTATAATTTCAACCTTAGCCTTGATAGTTGAGAAAAACATCATTGGAATTCTTAGTCAATGATGCTTCAATCTAAATAAAAAACAAATAAAAATTCAATGCAACTTATAATTCACAAGCATTCCATATGTGAGAAAAGCAAAAAAGGCTCAGTAATTTGCGTATGACTAAGCTTCACACTCTTAAAATATTACTAGATGAGACTAGAGATAAAATCAACAAGGCAACTGAAATATCAATAAAAGTGTTTGTTACATTTAGAAGAAAGCGAGAAAGGAAAACAATTTGTGTACATACAATTTCACTCTTAAAATAATACCTGGATAAGGCTTGAGATAAAATCACTAATGCCACTGAAATATCAATAAACATGCTTGGTATATCTAGGAGAAAGCAAAGGCAAGAAATTTGAAAAGAAACAAGTTGTGCAATCTGTAAAAGATGCATTAGCTAAACTCACAAGACAGTTAGAAAACACAATAATCACTGTCATTAATTATCCCAAGTCATCATTTAGGATAGATTAAGAAAACCATCTATTTCAGTCAGAAATCTCACTGCTTTTACAAAATTATTGGCATCCTTCTTTGATAGCCCACCACCTTCCCATTCACAAACATAACCTGCATCACCCTCTATTTGAGTTAGCAAATTTTGCACAGGTGCTTCTAAAACGTTTCCAGAGCATTTCTGCAACCGTTCTTGCACTTCACCTCCTCTCCTCCTCCTTTTTCCATTTCTGTCAGGTTGAGAAATGTCGACATAACTTTTGGTGCTTCTTGCAGCATGTGGTTCCTTCAAAAATAAGCCTCTGTCAATGGTGTCTTTCTACAACTTAACATCCCAATCACTAAACACAATTGAAACAATTACAATCAAGGAACCAAGCCAGAATATTTGGCTAATTAAAAAGCTGGCCCCAAAATTAACAGGAAAGTAAAATTTAAAAAAAATATATATCCTAAACATGTATCATGAACTGTCTAGCATAATCAATGAAGTTGTCACAATAAAACCTAAACACTCTTGGCATCCTATACACATATATCATGCACTATTTAGCATAATCAATGAAGTTTTCACAACATACTTTGGATTGTACAGTTGCCTCATACATACTTCAGCTTTTGATATTGCTTCAGGTTGAATTAGACTCCAAAAAGTTCCATCAGCTTCTATAGTGTCGAAGTTCGCAACCTGAATGGAAAGAAAGAACCACCAATCGTTAATCCAAACTATCCCTCTTTCAAATAGCAGTTGTGCTAGGCCACCAAATTATATTATGCAATTGGTATAAAATGTTGTCTTCTGAAATGTACTAGTATGGACTCAATATACACTGTGAGTATTGTGACTCTAATGGTTAGAATTAATGTCAAGGGGGCACATTTAACTCTAGTCTTTGCATTGGATGTATTACTGTCATGGTTTGTTTGGTTGAGACAACCAACTCAATAAGCAGAGTTGACCTCCACCAAACAGAGTGTTGTGTAGGCACATGCAAATAGCAGACTAAACCTTTGGCCAATAGCAGAACCATTATGTTATGCCTTGTTTAATTTAGCAGCAAAGGCTAATCTGCCTTTTTGGGTTTTGAATCTGAGTGCCTTCAGCTAGCATAATAGATTTGTGATTCACTAACTACTGGGATTGACATAGTGCACTTGAATGTTGTATTTGGAATTGATTTTTATTTTTCCATTGCAAGATAGTAAACTAAGTAGTAAAACCAAATATAGAAACATTCATTTCTTCCTGTTCATGATCAAAAGCTGAAAAGTTTTGCACTCATAGTTGCACTAAGCACAAAGAAAAATATAATTTATACAGAAAATCCATGTTGATAAAACAAGAGGGCTATAAGTCTCTTGTTTACAAATAAACTATTGATCATTGCTAAAAACTGAGGCACATGGTTGAAAAACTTGGAGAATAAGGAGGAAGGCCTATGGTACTTCTTTGAGGATTTACATAAGGTATTTGAAACCATCCCACAACACAAAATTTAGGTGAGATTGCTAGAGATGGGGGTGCCAACGAAATGGAGGGATGCATTGCACATGTTATATAAGCAGGTTAAGGTTAGAATAAGTACCCACAGAACATGGAGTATGTCATTTAACAGGCATTGTCACCTACAGCCATAGGCTCCAAGCTAGTGGGATTGGGCTTCCCCCTGCAGTGTATTGTTGATGGGTTGAAAAATGGGTATTGACAAAGAACTAGCCATGCATTCTCTTTACCCATGATTCATTCTCCCATTGACTAAATCACAAATATATTTCATTGGCCAATTGATCCCACAGACTTTCAATGTTGTGATCATTGGCTTTAATTAATGAGAAAGCTTCAGTGATCAACAACCCAATGTTAATACTATGGAGTATTTTACAAAAATTTATCCCTCTAGATGTTTTCTCTTTTGATACCCCTTATTTTCATTTAAGTAATGCACTATTACAGATTTAAAGATGTCAAGAGAAACAAACAGTCTAAAATATCAGACATACTACCTACCTTAAATGCACTTAAGAGTTCACTTTCACCCTCCTCTTTAGTTTCCTTTGACTCAACCTTTTCACCTCTTTCAAGTACCTCATCAATATCCATGTTCTCAAGTTTCTTCTTTGCTTCCTCTTCATTTTTATCTTCCTTGAAGAGCTCCTCGGCACCAAACCTCAGAATCACCGAGAGCTCATTCTGCACATGTATAGGAAATGATGATATAAAAAATGACCGGTACAAACCAAAGCAATTTGACAGAAGAATTTCATCAATTTTAAAATAAAATATATCTCATATATTATTTTCCATAAATATTATAATAAAATCTTTCTCACATAATATATTTTGAACATATCTAAATTATTGAGTCATTTTTAAATCCATATATAGGACTATGAATTTCTGTTGATACCAAATCGTGGGATAAAAAAGGATATAGGAGAAGAATTGCATGATATCTTTGAGAAAGAACTTTCCAAACTAGCAATTCAAGTGTACGTACTACGAACTCTTAGAGTCTCAAGGGAATTCAGAAGGATTGGTGACCATATGGAAACAAAATTTGACAAGCTAAGTAGCATAAAATCTGATTGTGCTATGTTAGTCATGGTTTTCTTTAAAGAATTAAAATAGTATCTAGATCTGTTAAATATTTATGGAATTTTGGAGTATAGATAGAGTTCTTAGGAAGATATCAGGGATAGGGGGATTTTATATTCTCCTTGGTCTTTTATCATATTGGAGCAATGAATATAACAATTAAAAATAGAAAAAGATGGGGGCCTTCAGCCAGAAATGACCATTTATTTGAATTCTTCCAAGATCAAGGAATCTAGGTTAATCAATGTGGAACCTATCAACCTTGCACCAACCTGGACTAACAAAAGATCTTATGGACACTTTAATGGAAAGCATTTGGATATATTTTTGGTGAAGGGAACTCCTTAACTTAGTGAGGGAGTACAGATCCTTGACAATAACATATGGTGGAATGGATTTTGCAATAGTCATTCTATATTTGAGGAATGAGAATAAAAAGGCTCCTTCACCATCTAAATTTAACCGGTATTAGATTGACATTATGGAATGCAAAGAAATCATCATTAAGAATTGGGTCTCATATGAGTAGAGGGAGGGTGAATTTGCAATGAAACACATTATAAATGATAGTGAAAAGATGCTTTCTACTGTCTGGGAAAATAAAAATCGATCTAGAACCAAAGCCTATAATATGGCTTGCTTCTTTTGCAAAATGTTAAACATGCTTGTCACATTCTTGTATGTTTCTGAATTTTCATCTTATGGGGATTCTTTCACCTAAGATCTCAAAAGATCATGAAATTGATCATGGGGAATGACTAATTCAATGCATTGGGGAAAAAATTGCATGCCTAGCCTATATGGGTGAACATTGTACAGTTTGTATCTATCTATTACACAGGGCCACTTACTTACACATTCCTACTAGAAAAATGCTTAAGGATCTGCAATAGCCTAATGCTTCAGGTCATGTTCTTTCTATAGGCTTGGCCCGCTTTCTCTGTGCAATAACTTTTCTTTCTTTTGGTTCATTATTCACTGGTCCCAGCCTATACAAAAGGTGCAAGTTAACCAATAAAACATTGTTACTACAAAATGTCACATGTCTAAGACACTTCTAGTTAACACTTACATAGTGCAAGTTCCTGCTGCATCCTGGAAAACAAAAGCAGCTAAAATCCCAAGGTTTCTCCATGACCATTATGAAAATAAAATAGTCTTTGATTCTTCATGTAAATCTTCCCGCCTTGACTTTATGAAATTTTTTAAACCCATTCCAAAATCAATGAACTCTTCACCACATGCCCGCCCTTATCGCATGGATTTAGGTAATACTTGGTTTAGCCTACAGAAATAATTGAAGTTGGAAAGCTAAGTAGTGGGATCATTGAGAGTACCCAGTGCTCTTTGATAGACTGACTACAAGCTAGATTTATGGGGGTTTGAATGGGTAGTAATGCTCTCCTCTATGCATAATTGAGGGAGATGACCAAGTCTAAATGAAATGAGAAAAACTTTGTATCCTAAAAGTGGGAGAACATGCTTTACGCCCCTCTTTGATAATCAGGTGACATGCCCAAGTTTAATCAACTAGGTTCATAAAATCTATCAAATTTGTATGGAATGCACCCATACACTCTATAAATTGATATATCAATATTCTACCATATTTTACATTGTTATGACTTGAACTGAGAGTTTCCCATTTAACTAAAAGCAAGTGGCTGGGAGTGCTCAAGAGCTACAACAAAATTTAGATATACATGTGCTAAATATAGGGAGCCATGCTCACCAATGATTCAGGGACTTGGTTATTGCAAAGGCAAGTTGGAGATATGGGGATTTGCATAGAATGTTGTTTTTGAAGAACAAAAACAATAATGGTTAGCATAGAATATATCGAGAAATTTTGCAGGAGCCTTTGGGTATGGCCAAGGCATGTAAATCTGCTCGCCCTCGTACCTCGCTCCCTGTAAAAGTGGAAAATTAAGTACGAAAAGATGGCATTGCCCATCCAACCAGTAAGACCAGCAAGACTAGCAAGTCCATCCATTCCATCCACTTGGGGCTTCTAAGGTCTGATATAAGTCCCTCCAAAGACCTAATAGGGCCTATCAATATCTAAATATTGTAAGTGTGAGGTTTCCAAGGGATTTTAAGACTGTCCCATTCCCTAGTGCTATTCCTGGTCTACTCGCGGGTAAGTAACTCAATCCATCATCATAGGGTTCCTCTTGTATGAATAGAAGGATGCGTTCTAATAGCAGTCCATCCAGAGCCAAAGACCCAATGTTCTAGGGCTAGTAAATATGTATTTCTAGTAGTTTGTATCCAAGGTAAGTTGTTCTAATACTTCTCCCCTAAAGATATGATCTTCCTAGTAAAAATAAAGGGTATTGAAGTGACTCCATCATCTTGGGTGTCTAGCATAAGAAATCTAAGGGTAAGGAGATGATGCATCCTTATTTACTATTTCTAATTCCTCATCATTCCTCCCAAGAATAGAAGCATTGGAGTAAAGGATTTCAATAAATATGAGTAGGGAATGGAACTAGATTGATCATATACCACTATAACTACTATTGACAACACATGTTAAGCTGTATAGAGAGCAAATGATGAGGTATCATGTTGAAGACTTGAAGGATTCCTTTAATGAAGTTATTTGTGTTCAATTAGCTTGATTACATTAACAATCTTGCCAAGTATGAATCATTATTGTTGGGCTTGAATTTAGCAATATAAATGGGTGTGAATATGTATAAAGTTATTTGAGATTATGACGTAATAGTGCAACCAGTAAGAAATCTGTGTGCAACAAAGAATTAATTACAGGATGAATAAAGAAATAAATGATGTGCGTGATACTATTTAAATGTGTGATGCCTTCCATTACTGTTTTCCCAAGGGAAATGAATATGTAAGTTGATTCTTTTGAATATATGAAATTAAACTAGTCTTTGATTCTTCATGTAAAGCTGCCCGACCTAACTTTATGAAAATTGTTAAACCCCTTCCAAAAATTCCTTCGCGGTCATTTTTCCTTTACTACAATCGAAATCTAGAGCCCCACAACCCTATTTAGAGATAACCACTTAGATTTTCATTTGAAGCATCACCTGCTTCAAAAGGTCCACCAGAGATCTTTCACCTTTTGTTGGGAACTTCATTGGAGCCGCTTCTAATCTCATCACTGCCAAGGGTTGAAGCATCACCTGCTTCAAAAGGTCCACCAGAGATCTTTCACCTTTTGTTGGGAACTTCATTGGAGCCGCTTCTGATCTCATCGCTGCCAAGGGACGAAGACGAAGCTTCCCTTGCAGTCGATATAAATTTAACTAGCTTCTTCAAGTCTTTGTAAGACAAGAACTTATCCTGTCATTCTAGCAATGTTTCCTCGATTTGACTTTGCAATTGTTTGCCAAACTTCATGATCCCGATGCCAAAAATTAAATCTACAAAAATACAGTAATACCCCAGGCCTCAGGGCCTAAGAAATGGCTCCATATGTTGAGAAGAAAGGATTTCCGCCTAAAAACCCAAATAGCAAATAAAATAACCATCAAGAGGGTGAGAAAATGAATATTTAAGGCTTTAAGCTACACTAAATTCATCGTTGGTAGTCCAACTGAGAACAGGAAGCTCAAAGGTCACGGGTTCAAATTGGCCAAAGGTGTCGATACTTTAAACCCCCAAATCAATAGAATTTCAATAGAGGAAAGGAGTTATAGCTGCAAATAAAATGGGCTCACATTACATAATAATGTCGAATCATAAACTGGTCACGGGTCCAATTGTTTTAGTTAAAATATTGAGAACTCTTTCAACAAATAATAGAAAGTTTAGTTCATTGAATTGCTACTTATTAAAAAAAATGTAATAACGTTTTTCCTAGGATTTACATACAAAGTAAAATAGTTGAGTTGTGTACATGAGGGGGTCTACAATTTAGTAAATTCTAACCCTACAGATGGATTGAGAGACCCCAGAGATGCACATTCAGGGCCACCAATGTGTATTTTATATATTATATTAATTTGGTCAATTCATGTTGAGTTGTGACAATACATTATTAATTTACTAAATTCTAACACTGCAGATGGATTCAGAGACCCCCTTAAAATGTACAAATTCATTGTCAAATTTGTAATTTTTTCATTGCCGAAGTGACAACTAAAAATGACCAATTGTTATGTGGTCATTTTTAGTCTAGATATCTCATGACCAAATTTGGTCATTTATCTTGGTCGTTTTTAGTTGGTTTTTATCCCGTGACCAAAAGTGGTCATTTATCTTGGTCTTTTTTAGTTATCTCACTTAAATTTATTATTTTTGGTCATTTATTCCTTGAAAACAACTGTGGTGACCAAAAATTTTGGTCTCTTGGTCACTAATCTCTCATTTTCCACTAGTGGTTGGAAATATCAAACTAGTGGACTACTTTATTGTTTAATTTGGGGTTGGGTTGAACAGGAAGCTATGGTCGTATAGGCATATTAGGTGCAACATTGTTCTAGAGTTGTAGTTGTGGTTGATTATACTACTGGTATGGTTGAGGGTATTGTTGAGGAGGGTATTGTTGATGTGGAAACTATTGAGGATATTGTTTATGGAGAAACTGGTCTCCTATATGGGTGTTCCTCCAGCTAGGAGACCAAGAATTCTGTTGGTTTAATGGTTGTGTCCAAGGGGTCCATGAGTTGAAATTCTACATAGGAGGTTGAGAAGGATGCCATTGATGGTTGGAATAAGGTGAAGGGAATTGTGTATTCATGTGATGCACATTATTCCAATTATTCATATTATTCAAAAATTAAAATGAGTCTGGATTTATAACTCGCTTTCGAGGTTGCCAAGGATTTTTTTTGGAAATGATGTAGGCTATTTCGACATACGCAGTTGATTCCTGCAAAAATTCCTTCACTTGAGGTAGTGAGGGGCACTCCTTTGTATCATTGTTCAGTCCACAGAGCTGGCACACTTCCACTTTCTCGAGTGGGAACTCCTTCAGGGGAGGCTTCTTCCCACATCTGGGGTAGAATATCGAGTGTTATATCTTCTATTGCTTGTTTCTACTTCACCTTCAGGACATCTATTTCCAATGATATCGAGATCATCTTCTCTGTTTTGAAATTCTTGAGAAGTTTCCCTATTTCTGCTCAAGTGGCTCCTCCATTAGATGAATTGTGTGTTCTTTCAAAGACATCTCATTCCAATTTATCATGTTTGTTGGTCCTTAAGGATCCTCTGGAATACCTTCAGCATAATTCAATGATCTTTTCAAAGGATTCCTCCGAGATATCCCCCTTTCTCATCAGGTTCAACATACCTAGTCATTCTTCCCTAATCCCACGAAGTAGGATTATCTTGAGCACATCTAACCCTATATTAGTCTGTCCAGCCCTCTACACATTGTATGAGAGCCTCTCCACAAAATATTCCAAACTTTATTCGTCATTTTGTACCATCTTGAACAACTCTTCTCTTTTAACTTTAGTGTTGCAGTACTCCTGGTATTTTTCTAGGAACACCTGTTTCATTTGATCCCACGAGGTGACAGTTTCACCACCCACACTCTTGAACCAACATAGTGCATTATCCTTCAAAGTAGCAGGGAAAAATTTTAATTTCTTCTCATTGGAAGTGTAGTCATAGGTGCGACATAGGACATCAAACTAGAAAAGGAATTCATCCGTATCGTCTGCGGCCTTCCCATGAAAATGACATAATACTGATGGTTATATGTTTGTCATGGGGGCTTGTCCAACTGGCCGTCAAATGGGGAACTAGAGTGTAGAAAATTTCCCCTCCTATGGGGGATCATCGTCATTGTGATGATTCTCCCCCATCACTTATTCATGATCTTCTGGTTCATGTCTGTTATTCATATTTTCCTTTTCTCTCTCCTCCCTTTTCTTCCTTTGATCATCCCGCTTATGATGAAACTGTGTCCACTCCTGCTTTGTCACATATTTCTCATTAATTTGATAAATCACATCTCAATCACCTGCTCCCACAGCAATGACTCCATCTTCCTCTGCAGGGACACCTGAGGGTGTCGCAGCTCCTCCTGTGTTTTCCACTGTGGAAACTGATGCTTCCACCCTGGGGGTAATTGGGATTATTTTGATGGAGGATCCCTGATGGTGAGCTCTGTCGAGCACCCAATATGTAGATAGATTATTACCAACATACAGAGCATACGAGATTTATTGTCAACCCAATAAAGTCTTTTATTTCAAAGGCTAAATGCACAGTCTATTCTTAAACACCAAATCACTGCAACTGAATACTTCTATCTTCTAGTAACTATTTCCATCCCAAGAATCTGTGTAATCCCATTCATCTTCTAAATTCTATAAATTCAATTACTCTCTACCATGTATCAAAGAAGAATGATATAATATTCAAACTACCATTGCAATTGAAAGGAAATCCTACTTCACATCCCTGAACAAGTAATTCACCTATTCAATCTAATTACTCTTGAAATCCGTAAACATAAATCAAAGATTAATCTAGGAATTCAATGGCAAAGGATTGAGTTTAGCTAATTTAAGAAATTGAATTACAAGAATGGAAATCAACAATCACAACAGGAAAGATAAATTGCAAGGATTCATGGGATAACAACTTAAAGCTACATGATGAACAAAGCTGTGTACAACTATCACATAAATTGCATAAAGAAAGTTACCTACTCAGTCAACTATCACTCTGTACCACTTACCAATCTCAAGAAAATGTAATCCCAATTATACTGTAAATCCACACTTACTACTACTGTGCATAAAGGAAAGATAATCAACAAAAAATCACACAACAATGAATTCAAAAGTCCTAAATTAACTCAGCGATCTTTGTGGAAGGTAGGCCCAGCCTTCACATAGAGATGCTAGATGAACAACGTACAGCTCCCTTAAACCAGAAGTAACTCCTTATATTAAAGAAGGAATGATTACACAAGTTGCTTCCACTGCTAATACAATGAATGAATTATCTATTTTCCAACCCCCTGGGTCGAGACATCTCCCTATATTTATACATGTAGATCATAACATCCGATCCTATTAAAGGGAATCCATGAAGATCTCTGATCTTCAGGTGCCCTAAATAATACTAGCTATTACAAACATGGCATAGTAAAGACATAGAAAATGCGAGAAAGCTGTTGACCGGCCCAGGAGTGGCGATCTCTTCAGATCGCAATTCTACTTGAGCAGCAAATGTACTAGAGATCTCCAATTATAGCGCATTCTGTTACAGCTGCCCTGTCACAGCTCTGTCTAGGATGTTATATTGGAACCATGTGCCTAACTTGATGATTGGAGGGCTGAGGATCATCTTGAGCGGCGATTATCCCTCCTTTTTGAGGCTTGTTCAACACCATCTCCCTGCAGTCCAGTTATCTCAAACTACCTTCATAAATCATAACATGTTAGCACAATTGAGAGATACACAACCTTAATCATCACAATCATAAGAATTAATAAGATAAAGCAATGATCAGTCTTACTTTGGCAGTTTGGGAAATAAAGTGAGGACAACAGGTCTGATTAACATGCTAAAATGGTGCAGGATAGGGGAATAAAAGGTGATTGAGGATGGTTAAAAAGGGCCAATTCTAGGCTCAACATCTCCCCCCAGCTATCCTATTGCATGTCCTCATGCAACAACCTACATCATTCAGAGTCTGAGTCCTGTACTGAGCTCTGTTCATGGAGGGAGTAAAAGTTGTAGGGAAACTCATGCACCTCATCTTCCTTTAAAAAGCTTCTGTGAATAACCCAAAACTTCCAGCATCGCTGCTCCTCTACCCTAGTCAAGGAAAAATCCATATTATACGGTTTTGATAGCCACCAAATGAGGGGGAATTTAAATTTCAACCCCAACCAATTAACTCCACATTCCCTCATACTTCCCACATAGCCCTTGAATCTGGAAAGTGCCTACTTGAAATTATTGAAATAGTAGGGATCTCGGCTTCTAAGTGCAGAGGAGGCATCCTGCCATCTGTGCTTACTTCCCTCCAATGCTACCTGGTGATGTCTGGAAATGTAATTGGTACAAGTTGAGATCATTTCTTCCTGCAGTCTCATTATATGCTGTGCCTGGGGAGGACTTGAAAGGAAACTTATGTACCATGCAAAAAGAATGCCAGGATTCTGGGGCTCACTTCGAATCCATAGGTTAGTGTGAGCTTCATTGTGGAAAAAGGTCTGAAAAGACCTTTCCCATTGAGCGTGATTGCTCACAAAAGAGGCAAAGGCTCTTATCTGAACATCCCCTGCAAATGGAACGGGATTTGAGTGGCGGTCCAGAAGACAAGCCATCTAATGCAAGTATAATTCACACAGCAAGTTCTGCTCCTCAAAATTGCTTCCAAAGAATGTCTCCAAGAATTTTGCTGAGGTTGTGATTTCGAACGACCTCCCTTCCTGTACAGCCTTCAATTTAAACCAGACAAATTTCTCAAATAGGAATACTGGATAAGAGGAAGAGGGCTTCCTGGTGCCCATGAGTTCTTGAGAGAGGGTGTACATCTGTTTTTTCTTCTGCTGCCTCGATTGAAACTTTTTCAATTCTCTCAACCTGTTCTGTAGCTCTTCTTCCTGAACTCTGTGGGCCATGCGTTCTTCAGCCCACCTCTCTTCCAGTGCTTTAATCATTTTTCTATGCTCACTCAAAGCAATCATGCCTCTCTGGTGTTCCTCCACCTATCTTTTCCAATGGGTCACCTCTAGCCTCAGGGTTGAGACTTCTGTTGTGACGTCCAAAATTTCCTTTTTATAATGCTCTTCTTCCTCTGAGTCCAAAATAATGAAATTTTTAAGAGGTAGAAGCATTGGTTCCTGTGGGGCAGTGTCCTCCAGCACATCTAAGTTTACTATGAGAGTTGCTGGTTCTTGTGTAGTAGAAACATCCTTTAGACTTTCTTCTGCAGCTACATTCATTGGTTTTAGAGACACTGGTTCTTGTGTAACAGTGTCTTCTTCTTGGATAACCTACATTTCTAAATTTGGTTCTTGTGTTGCTGGTTCTTGTGTAACAGCAACATCCCCAGGATTCTCTTCAGCAACTACATTCATGGCTTTTAGAGACACTGGTTCTTATGTAATAGTGTCTTCTTCTTGAGTAATCTCATTTCTGAATTTGATTCTTGTGTTGCTAGTTCTTGTGTAACAGCAACATCCCCTGGATTCTCTTCAGCAGCTACATTCATGGATTTTAGAGACACTGGTTCTTGTGTAACAATGTCTTCTTTTTGAGTAACCTGTTGCTGAGATTGGATATCTTCCTCATTGTACAGCTCCTCCTCAAGGATTTCGGTGTCTCCTGAGGATTGTGTCTGTACCTGTTCATCCTCACTCCATTGTGTATCGGCAATGATATCCATTCCAGGGTTATCTTCTAATTGCAATTCAGGAATCCCTGCTGCAGCTTCCAAGGATGTTGGTTCTTGTGTAGCAACATCCTGGCTTACCTCTTCATCCTCCTGTTGTTGCAATTGTTCTCTTATGAGCTCTCTATCATGGGAACATTTTGGGGTCACCATGCAGATTTATTCATTAAGCTCCAGAGTGTCTTCCATCCCAGGTTTTTCTCCCATCTTCTCGGCCAATTGGACAAGTATACTCAGGTTTGTTGGTTCTTGTGTTACAGCACCCTGTTCAAGTTCATCAATGTCTTGCCTTTGTGGCTCAGATTCTATAATCTCTGCATCGTGGGGGCATTTTGGGGTTACAGTGCAATCTTTGTCTCCACAATCATGCATGATTTCATCCTTTAGCTCCTCTGTCACAGGATTGGTGGAAACTTCAGCAAGGATGGTTAAAGATGCTGGTTCTTGTGTAACAACATCTTCTTTTTCTACAACTTCCTCTATTGTGGCCTCAGACTGCTGTGCTGTACAGGTGCGAATTATAATTTTGTGGCCTACCTCCTTAAAGATTTCTCCACAAGAGGGACATATCACTCGCTCATCTTCCTTGCCAGACTTAGTAGAGTTCGATCCCTCCAGTTGGTATGCAGCCTCCACCAATGTATACATTTTTATTTCACCTTGTTTTCTATAGGTTTCCTTTCAGGTTTCCAATTCCCTTAGAAGTATTTGGATGTCCTCTTTTAATAGTGTGTTCTCAGCCAGGATTCCTTCAATTCTGGGTTCTTCCTCGACTGGCCTTTTTGGAGCATCCATTGGCTTTGGTACAAGGATCCGGAACTCAACCTATGCCTCTAGGGTTGCTCATCTTTTCCTGGATGCCTCTGCTGCTACAGTTGATTTAGTTATTTTTTTTCTTATGGGTGAGATTATGCTCAGTTCATTTATTGATCTCTTTCTTCTTCTTTGTGGTGTTTTCTTTTGTGGAGGTGGTATATCGGGATTCATAGCTGAAGTCGAGGGGATGTTTTCTTGCTCCTTAGGATGTTCTTCCTCAATTAAAGTTCCTCCTCCCCACTCAGATGAGGATTCAATGGTTACCATCTCTATATTTTATTCTATTGCCCTGGCTCTGCCACCTTTAGGTTCAATTGTCGCAGCATTTAGTGCTGCTCCAATTTCACCTTCTGCTGGCAGAGCTGCCCTGTTGTCTAGGTTTTCCACCAGGTTTTTATCTACACCCTCCCCTAATTTTTCTACTTCTGCCCCCCATTGATCTTCTTCTGATGCAATTTCATCCCCCCCCCCTCCAACTACATTGGAGGTACTCCGGTCCTCCTGCTGTAGTTGAAGCTGTGCCTATTGTATTGGGACACCCAACAAGGGAGCGGGTTCCTGAGCTCGAGCTGTGAATTGCTCCCAGGTTATATTATGTTGGGCAAGGGTTCTTAATATTATTAACTTGATAAGACCATGGTGGGTCAGGGAGGCAAGTGGATGTTTAGCAGCTTCAACAAATGCCTCCATATGGCGCAATTCATGAAGCAGATAGTATGGAATGTTTAATAACGTGCCATGGCGGAGATGAGAAAGTAAAGGTAGTTCGGAATTATAAACAGTTTGGTACCTACCTTCACAAGTGATGTATTTCTTAAGAAAGATAGCAACCTGGTCCCATGTCCGCGGCAATGAGTGCAGTGCGATTCCTCTCCTTGATGATTGAACTTGCTCCCCTTCTCGTAAAAATGCTTCCCGTGCGGTCGTCGTGGGGACTCGTCGTCCAAACCATGCCTTTCCCACCTGCGGGATAGCAGTAACCTAGGATATAATGGCTTCGAAGAATTCTATGCACAGCCCCCACACCTCAAAGTGAGTTTCTGTGAGGTTTAAGGAAAATTGAAAGGATTCTTCCCGATTGAATCCGTATAGTCGTTCGAAAAATTCGATCCAGCCAGCGGCTTGAAAGATGGCAAAAACTGTAGGGTTTTTCCTAAGTTCCTGTGTATCCAAAGGTTCATGGCGAGCTGGAATCCCCATGGTCCTAGCTGTAGAATGAGATTGCTACTTCATGGATTACAAAATCCAAGAATGGGGATTGCAACATAGAGGATGCATGAATCGCTGAGCGGAGATGTTGAGGAAATGGGCAAATTTGGAAAGTTCAGCTCAGAAACACATTCGAAATTTTATTCCAAATTGTAGAAGGTGGTGGTTATTAGTTTTTATGTCGCATGGGGGAAGGAGTTAATTAGGCCATAATGGTGATACGATTAAAGGTACGACTGATATCGTTAAATCTTATCAATACTTACTCACGTGATAAATCAAAGCCATACCTCGTGAGACTGTGAGTGGGATATCCTGTGGAGAATGGTGGAACGTGCGGTTGTTGACGTTGCCAAGCTGAACTTGTGCACTGTGATTAATTTGATCATGATGACGAGGATAATGCAATAATTCCTTCCGCCAGTTAAACATAAACCATCGCATCACCGGGGTCAGAATTATGAACAAGGCGGTCATCGTATGGCCCAGTTCCCCGGCACGAGTAGGACGAATCAGAGCCATATTTAGCAGGTTGAAGCAATTTTTCCGTTAACATAGGATTTACCACTAGAAGTTTTGAAAAAAACGGTCTTTAAAGCTGGAGATATCCGCCAAATAGAGTGGAATTGCAGTTGCCAAGAATGATATCACTGCCGACGAAAAAGATGTTGCAGCTGTCGGGAATTGTTCACGGCCGTCGGCAAAAGGATTTGCGGCATCAGGAAAAATCACGGCTGTCAGGGAAAGGTTTTATGGCCACCGGGAAATATGTCGTAGCCACCGGGGAATGGTTCACGGCCATCGGGAAAGGGATTTGTGGCATCGGGAAAAATCATGGTTGTCAGGGCAAGGTTTTACGGCCACCGGGAAATATGTCACAGCCACCGGAAAATATGTCGCAGCCACTGGGGAATGGTTCACAGCTGCCGGGAAAAAGGTTATACGGTCATCAGAAAAAAAGGTCACGGCTACCGGGAAAAAGGGTTACAACTGCCGAAAAATATGTCGCAGTCGCCGGGAAATATGTCGCAGTCACAGGGAAATATGTTGCAGCCGCCAGGAAATATGTCGCAGCCGCCGGAAAATTTATTTTAAGGAAAGGAAATGCAGCACATGAAGGCATGGCAAAATGACTTCCACTCAACAGGCCCAATCTGGTCATTCCCTTGGCGCTTCCCTGCAAATTTTTGAAAAACAACAGCACATGACAAGATCAAATGCAAAAGGAAAAAAAACAATTATACGTTGCAGTAGGAAAAAAAATAAAATTTAGTTATGTACAGTGATTCAAACGCGATTTACAGTTTAAGGGTTGGCAAAGGCAGAGAGAAGTTCCTGCCCTGGTGCTAGCTGATAATCTGGATCGGCGGAAATTTGCGAAATGAATGCATCTTTCGAAATAGGCTTACGATACAGTCGCAGTCTATGGCCATTAGCAAGTAATGGTATACGTTTTTCATCGATGGTCACTAGACAGACAGTGCCGTTGTCAAATACCCTGTCGACGAAGTATGGACCCAGCCACCGTGTACGTAACTTACCTTTAAAATCCCTTTTGAACCTGGAGTCATATAGTAATGCCCAGTCTCCCTCATAGAAGATTTTCTTTTTAATAAATCGGTCATGCCAATTGGATCTCTATTGTTGAATCAACATCGTCTGGTCCACTGCAGCTAACCGCTTCTCATCCAATTCGTTTAGTTGATTCAACCTTCTCTTTTGGGCTTCTGTTACATCCAGATTCATTTCGGTGGCATTCTTCAGGGTTTTAATCTCAAACTGAATTCGAAAGATGGCACTCTTTCCATACACTAAATCATAGGGAGAGAAACCTTTGGTGTTGCGCCAAGTCGTGCGATATGTCCACAGTGCTTCCGGAAGCCTGTCATCCCAATCCTTTCGATGGCTCTTGACTATTTTAGAAGGATGGCTTCAATAAATTTATTAGTACTCTCCACCTGACCATTGGCTTGGGGGTGGTAAGGTGAAGCCACCCTATGCTGCACATGATACTTCCGGAGCAAGGATTCAAATTGGTGTGAGATGAATTGCGGTCCCCCGTCGGTAACTACTTCCTTCGGTACCCCAAAGTGGGTAAATATTTCACTCTACAGAAAATCCATCACCGCCTGGTCATTAGCCTTAGCCAAAGCTACAGCCTCTATCCAATTGGTCATATAATTAGTACAAACCATAATGTAAACTTTTTGTCTGGAAGGAGGGCTGATAGGGCCAACAAAATCCAGTGCCCATCTACCAAATGGTTCAACTACTACTTGAGGTTGTAGAGGCATCTGATCCGTTTTATTAGGCTGGCCCATCCTTTGGCAGTTGTAACAGGACTGAACATACCTTTTAGCATCCCTGAATAGAGTCGGCCAATAGTACCCCATCCGCAGTGCTATATTCCCTATTCTTTTGTCTGCAAAGTGCCCCCCACAAGGTCCATCATGATAGGATTTTAGTATATGGAAGATCTCATTCTCTCTTACACATCTCCTAATCTCAAGATCAGGCCCTATGTAGGAGAGATGACCATTTAGCCATCAAAACCTGGCACTCTGCTGAATTATTTTTCTCTTTTCTATTTTAGACATGTGTGGCAGGAGATTTCCTGCAACCAAATAATTAGTGACGTCTACTTACCAGGGTGAATGAGCTGAAAGTGTGAATAGATGTTCATCTGGAAAAGAGTCCTCAACAGGCAAACTATCATCACTGTTAGTAAGACGGGATAAAAAATCAGCAACGAGATTTTCTTTTCCAGGTTTATCTATAATGGTAATATCAAATTCCTGCAATAACAAGATCCACCTAGTCACTATGGCATTGGTGGCAGGTTTGTTCATTAAATATTTAATGGCAGAGTGGTCAGTGTGCACAAATGTAGGATACCCAGTAATGTAATGTCGAAATTTATTGATAGAGTAAACAATAGCTAGGAATTCTTTTTCCGTAATAGTATAATTAAGTTTAGCAGGGGCTAAGTTTTTACTAACATAATAGATGGCATAAGGTACTTGACCATCCTTCTGTCCTAATACTGCTCCAATGGAAGTATCAGAGGCATCTGAATAAATATGGAAGGGTAGGGTCCAATTAGGTCCCCTTAAGATGGGAGTTGTGGACAACTTCTCCTTAAGCTCGTCAAATGCTGTCTGGCATGCTTTATTCGACACAAACTGTGCATCCTTCATTAACAGAGAGAACAAAGGAGAAGCCAGTTTGGATAATTTTTCTATAAACCTTCGATAATAGCTAGCATGTCCTAGAAAACTTCGCACCTCTTTCTAAGTTGAAGGGGTAGGTATATTTTTTATCACCTTGATTTTTGAGGGGTCCACCTGAATTCCATTGGAAGAGATGAAATGCCCCAATACCACCCCCTCACTCATCATCATGTGGCAATTTTCAGTGGTTAATGAGAGCTGAGTCTGTTCATAGCGGATCAAAACCTTCTTTAAATTTTCCAGTGCTTCCTCAAAGTCCCTGCCATAGGGAGTAAAATTGTCCATAAAGATTTCCATACTATCATTGACTAATTCAGAGAATATGCCAATTACATCTCTTTGAAATGTTGCCGGTGCGTTACATAAACCAAAGGGGAGCACCCTGTAAAAAAACGTTCCCCAAGGAAAAGTCAAGGTGGTCTTATCCTGGTCCTCAGGAGCAATCTGAATTTGGTTGTACCCACTGAACCCATATAGGAAGGAGAAAAACTTCTTCCCTGATAGGGTATCAAGTACTTGGTCAATAAAGGGAAAAGGGAAATGATCCTTTTGAGTGGCTTTGTTCAGTTCCCTATAATCAACACATACCCTCCATTTACCATTTTTCTTGGGAACAATTACGAGTGGGGAAATCCACTCGCTATCCGAAATAGGATATATAAATCCTGCCTCCAAGAGTTTCTGGATTTCTTCCTTCACTATATCCCTCAGGTTAGGGTTCATGCGTTGTTGGGGTTGACACATAGGCTGGGAGTCAATTTTAATATAAATGTGATGGGTGCACAGATTAGAGGGAATACCCCTCATGTCTGTATACTCCTAGGCGAACGCCCCCTCGTGTTCTTTCAAGAGACTAATCAAGTGTTTTTGTTCCTCTAAGGAGAGACTAGGATTGATATTCAAAGTTCTTCCAGGCTCTACCTCAATAGGACTACTTTTTGAATTTTTCAAAACTGGGATTATGTTTGTGTCACTAACTAGTGCTTCCTCCGTAAGATTTTCTTGTTCTTCCTTGCCCAGGGTAGTGTTCAGGATTTGATAGACCTCTCTATTCACTGAAGTGGGTTCACTAATAAAAATTGCTAATAGTATCATCTTCTATTTCATTTTTAAACGTTAAGGCCCTCCCTATAGTCAGTAGTGGCTGAACATCCTCTTCTTCCTCCTGCTCTACCCAAAGGGAATTTTCAGCTTCCAGACTTGGTCGAGCTGGAAGGTAAAGGGTGAGGTTTTTAGTCTCTATACCATCAGATATAGTCATGGACCCCGATCGACAGCTAATGCAAGCATCAGCTGTGGCCAACCAAGGTCTCCCCAGGATCAATGGGTGTCCTCCCAGCTGTGATTTTGGTTGTAACACCCAAAATTCAGCTGGGTACTCCCATGAATCTGCTGAGATGACAAGGTCGTCCAGAATCCCTTCAGGTCTAATGGTGGATCTGTCCACCAATTCTAAAATGGTGGGGGTCAGTCTAAAGTTAGTGAGCCCAAGCTTCTTTACAGTCTCAATTGTTATGACATTGATCACTGCTCCTAAATCTACTAAAACGTTGGGTATCTGTGTCTGTCCTACCTGCACAGTGACAGTAGGATTACCAGGATCATCATACTTAGTCACATGGGTATTTCTTGTTATCAAGGCAGATAAATTTTCTATGACATGAACAATGGGAGGGTCTCTAGGCTTCCTTCCTGGTCTCTTAGTGCACAGGTCCTGAACGGTTCTAGCATAAATAGGCACGTCTTGAAGAGATTGAAGAAGGGGGATTTTGACATAAAGGTTCCTTAACTCCCCTAGGAGGTTAAACTGAGGTTGCCCCCCTATTCTTGGTAGCATTAGTCTCTCGGGGTATGGTGGTTGCCTTATCAGCTAGGTAGGTTGTGTATCATCAGATTTATCGTTTGATGTTTCAGCCGTCCCATCTAAGGGATGTTCAACATCTTCAATGATAGGAACTGTGTTGGATGGATGCTGTGAACTCCTTTCTTCTTTATGCACAGAAGGTGGATCATCTTCTGTAATTATGGGTTCTACTATTTTCCCAGATCGTAAATGAATATCGTTACAAGGTACAGGGGAAATAGAGTAGGCTGGCATGTTGACAGTCTCAAATTGATGTACTGCTTTATTATTCGGGTTAGGATTAGGTTGGGAAGATAGATGAGGTCATATTGGTATATTGGGGACATAATTGTTCTGTAGCTGCAGCTGCGACTGCTGAGGTGGGTATTGAGGATATTGAGGAAATTGAGGATATTGAGGAGAATATGGTGACTGCTGAGGTGGAGGTGTTTGAGGAAACTGGTTCCCTGGATGGAAATTCCTCCATCTAGGAGACCATGATGTAGGTTGATGTGGTGGCTGTGTCCAGGGACTCCATGAGTTATAATTTTGCATTGCAGGTTGGGATGGATTCCACTGAGCATAATTTGAAGGGAATTGTGTATTCACATTTTTCATGTTATTATTCCAATTTCTCATATTATTCAAAAATGGAAACGAGTCTAGAGGCATACCTTGATTTCGAGGCTGCCAAGGTTTCTTCTGTGCAATGAAATAGGTCGATTCCACCGCTGGAGTTGATGTCTGCAGAACAGCCTTCGCTTGGGGAAGTGAGGGACATTATTTCATGTCGTGGTTCAGCTCACATAATTGACATACTTCTACTTTATCAAGCGGGCATTCTCTCAGCGGATGATTCTTTCTACATCGGGGGCAGAACACACCTAGTGTGAGATCCTCCACTACCTGTTTTTGTTTTTCCTTCAGGACATCGATCTCCGAGGAGATGGAGCTCATCATTTCTGTTTTAAAATTTTTAAGGAGATTTCCTATCTCTACATGGGTAGCTCCTCCATTGGATGACTTTTGAGTTCTGTCGAAGACATCATGTTCTATCTTATCTCGTTTATCCCGCTTATTGTTCCTGGAAGACCCCCTGGAGTATCTCTTACATAGTTCCACAATTTTTCTAAAAGGTTCTTTGGAGATATATCCCTTTCTTAGCAGATTTAACATGTCTAAACAATCATCCTTGATCCCACAAAGCAAGATTATCTTGAACCCGTCCAGCCCCATTTTCGTTTGCCCAGCTCTTTGCACATTGTACAGCAGTCGTTCCACAAAATCCTCCATAATTTCGTCCTCCTTCTGCATCATTTTGAATAATTCCTCTCTTTTTTCCAGCGTAATGCATTGTCCTTCAGGGTGGCAGGGAAAAGTTTTAGCTTCTGGGCATCGGTGACGTAATCATAGCTGCGACATAGGATATCGAATTCGAAAAGGAATTCGTCTGGATCTTTTGCCGCCTTTCCATGGAAGTGAGGCAACACCGATGGTGAGATATTTTTCATAGGAGCTGTACCTTCTTCCTATTGAATCAGGAATTTCAATTTAGCCGTCGTTCCTTCAGGCAGGGAGTGATTTTCATGATGATAGTTTCCCCCCATTGCCTCTTCCTCATTGGACTCATGTCTATTACTCATTTCCTCTTCTATTTTCTCCTCTTCGCTCGTTCCTACGTTCGTTTCCTCGTTCTTTTCCTTGTTCTGTTCCTTGTTCTTTTCCTTGTTCCCCCATTGATCAGTAGTCTTTTGGTGGAACTGGGTCCACTCTTCTTCGGTTACAACCTTCCCAAAAAGAGTGTAGATCGGTCTTACACCAGCAGGTCCAGTTGTAATAGTTGTTTCCCCTTCTACAGGGATATTCGAGGAAGTCACGGGTGCTTGTGTATTCTCCACCATGGAACCTGACGCTGCTGCCCCAGGATCGGTAGGGTTTATTTTGATAGGAGTTTCTTGATGGCGAGCCCTGGTGGATGAATCAGTTCTGTCAACAAGATCATCGATGAATGTCCTTCTACCCAATGTTGGTCCTCGACCGCGACCCGAGCCACCTGCACTGTTAGTATTTGGTGGGGTTTGGGGAGTTGGGAGGTGATCGCATTTTACCCTCCTCATATTCATGCAACCCAAATAATTTTAGCAAAAAGAATAGAAAAGACTGACTAGAAATAATTACCAGATGCAACTAATGACAGTGTTTAATTTTATCCTTCCCCGGAAACGACGCCAAAATGTCGAGCACCCAATATGCAGATAGATTATTACCAACATACAGAGCATATGAGATTTATTGTCAACCCGAGAAAGTCTTTTATTTCAAAGGATAAATGCACAGTCTATGCTTAAACACCAAATCACTGCAATTGAATACTTCTATCTTTTAGCAACTATGTCCATCCCAAGAATCTGTGTAATCCCATTCACTTTCTAAATGCTATAAATTCAATTACTCTCTACCATGTACCAAAGAAGAATGATATAAGATTCAAACTACCATTGTAATTGAAAGGAAATACTACTTCACATCCCTGAACAAGTAATTCACCTATTCAATCTAATTACTCTTGAAAGTCGTAAACATAAATCAAATATTAATCTAGGAATTCAATGGAAAAGGATTGAGTTCAGCTAATCTAAGAAATTGAATTACAGGAATGGAAATCAACAATCACAACAGGAAAGATAAATTGCAAGGATTCGTGGGATAACAGCTTAAAGCTGCAGGATGAACAAAGCTGTGTACAGCTATCACATAAATTGCATAAAGAAAGTTACCTACTCAGTCGAATGTCACTCTGTACCACTTATCAATCTCAATAAAATGTAATCCCAATTATACTGTAAATCCACACTTACTACTGCTATGCATAAAGGAAAGATAATCAACAAAACATCACACAACAATGAATTCAAAAGTCCTAAATTAACTCAGCAATCTCCATGGAAGGCGGGCCTAGCCTTCACACAGAGATGTTGGATGAAAAATGTACAGCTCCCTTAAACCAGAAGTAACTCCTTATAGTAAAGAAGGAATGATTACACAAGTTTCTTCCACTGCTAATACAATGAATGAGTTATCTGTTTTCCACCCCCCTGGGTCAAGACATCTCCCTATATTTATACATGCAGATCATAACATCTGATCCTAATAAATGGCATCCATGAAGATCTCTGATCTTCAGGCGCCCTAAGTAATACTATCTATTACAAACGTGCCATAGTAAAGAAATAGAAAATGTGAGAAAGATGTTGGCTGGCCCAGGAGTGGCGATCTCTTTAGATCGTAATTCTACTCGAGCAACAAATGTACTAGAGATCTCCAATTATAGCGCATTCTGTTGCAGCTTCCCTGTCACAGCTCTGTCTAGGATGTTACATTGGAACCACGTGCCTGACTTGATGATTGGAGGGCTGAGGATCATCTTGAGTGGCGATTATCCCTCCTTTTGAGGCTTGCTCAACACCATCTCCCTGCAGTCCAGTGGCAGTCCACTTATCTCAAACTACCTTCATAAATCATAACATGTTAGTACAATTGAGAGATACACAGCCTTAATCATCACAATCATAAGCATTAATAAGATAAATTAATGATCAGTCTTACCTTGGTAGTTTTGGAAATAAAGTGAGGACAACAAGTCTGATTAACATGCTAAAATGGTGCAAGACATGGGAAGAAAAGGTTATTGAGGATGGTTAAAAAGGGCCAATTCTAGGCTCAACAAGCTCCAATAGAGGAATTGGTTTTGGCAACCAGATTGTCAATGAATGTTCTTCTTCCCAATGTTGGATTGTTTCCATGACCTCGACCACCTACAAAGCTATTATTCTAGAGAGATCTAGGAATGTCACGCTGTACTCTTCTCGTATTCATGCAACCAAAATCATGCAAACTTAAAAAACTGAAGAAAAATGAACATATGCAAATACTATGGTGTCTAATAATTACCTTCCCTGGAAACGACGCCAAAATGTTGGTCACTCTATATGCTAGTTAATTAAAACTGTCATGCAGAATGCTCGATATAAATGGTTAACCCAGGGAAGTCTTTTTATTTCAAAGATAATTCACACTGTCTATGCTTAAAATATAAGTAGTTGATGAATTGAATAAAATGTCCTACTTATCTATTTAGTGAATATCCTCCCATAATTAAATGGATCTAAACTACCTATCTAAGAATTCAGAATTGCAATCACTTCCTACAACTTCAATCCAACAATGACTGATTGATGAAATAAATATCTACACTTACTTTTGTAGAAATTTAAATCCTAATTTACCAGACCATATGCAAATTCATTGTGGCTAATTTAATCCAACTTTAATCTAGGAATAAGAAATAACAAGAATTGAATCACACAACTCTAAGCTATAGTCCACCTAAATTAGAAAACCTAAGAAAGACAAGTAATTGAAAGGAATTGAGGAAGATCTCAATTGTTACAGCTATCACACACATGCATAAAGAACATTAACCTACACTTTCGAATGTCACACCATGCTGCTGCAGCTTAAGGGAAATGCATGTACTGAATATTCAAGGGAACACAACGATTGAACATTACTGTTGTAGCTACTAAAACAAATGCATCTAATGTAAATTCCACACCACCTAACCAATTAACAAAACATCGAATTAAATCAACATTATCTATGGGAAGGCAGGACTGGCCTTTGAACAAAGACACCAAAACTAACACAAGTTAAAACACAGAGATATGAAGAATCCTGCTCCTTATATTAAAATGGTGGGATGAAAATACAGTATCTGTTACAGTTCGCACAGTAAAATATTATATTCTCCAAGCCATGGATCCAAATAATTCCCTGTACTTATACATCAACAATGATTACCCTCATCCACTAATATCGGGAAGCTATGAAGATCTACAATCTTCATGCTGCCCTGTTACATGCGTTGTTACAGCTGTGGGTGGAATTAAACAAAAACGGGGAATATAGGAAATTCTATTGCCCGATCCAGTAAATGAATAATAGAACCAATTCAAGAGATGCCTTGATGATTTCAGCTAACTTTAAGCAGTGACACGTTGTTGCAGATAAGTCTGTTACAACCATGTCTATTGCAGCTCATGTGGAATGATGACCCTTCATTGGATCTGCATGTAGAAATGGATTTGGTAGGTCACAGCTGGAAGTGAATGCTCATTTCCTCTTTAGAACATTCAGACTGCTACCCTGTATTCTCTCACAGCTTGCACTATCTTTGTAAAATCATAATGTGTTAGCATAATTCAAGAAGCAAAGTCTTGATTATAGTAATCATAACGATTAATAAGATGAAACAATAATTAATCATACATATGAATATTCAGGGCTCAAGTGAGGAAAGAACATTTGGTTGGTGTGCAGAATAGAGTAAGACAAGACAAAATGGATGTGGTTAAAAAGGGGCATTTTGGGACCCAACACTAAAAACTGGCTCCAACTTGGGATTCTATCCTCCCTGCAAGGTAGCAAAGAACCCCGTAGACCATGTGCCAAATCCATTGGGAGGCTCCCATTATTTCCTAAAATTCCCAACATGCTTTGAAAAAAAAAAACTAAACTGATTCTGAAACAAATTGAAAAATTATTGAAAGAAATGCTTGCCATGTCAAGCTTATTCATACCTACCTACCCTACATACTAAGAATCAATGTTCGATCAAGTAAATTTTGACTTCCATTGAAGCCAATCAAGAAAATAATCCCATAAACCAATTTCTCCTCATGCTTGAACACAAATACAAAAGAAAACTTAATGGAAAAAAGGCTATGATAAAGAGATTGATTTTTTCTGGAGAAACATAATGAGTCGTTACCACTTCAAAACTTCTCCATGTATTTTTCCACTGGATCATGACAACCTATAAAATTTATGTTAAGTGCTTGTGATGACAATGATGCTCAAACTGCAAGTCTCCTAGAAATCTACCAAAATTCTCTTCAATAAAACCATGAAAGGAATGCTCCTGACCATTTGCAAATGAGACATCAACTTCTTCATCTAAAATAGAAGAATTTAAAACCCGATTCCTTACAAGTGTTTCAAATAAAATATCATTATGATTTTCCATAGAATCGAGCAAACTAATTTATGAATGTAAAAAACATAAAGAAGTATCCCATTTGGATTCCTTCTCTTCTTCTTAGTGATCCAATCCATTATTCCATTCTGTTGTTTGAGGTGCATCATCGAAGTGGCCATCTTCACATTCATGATATCTAGGCATGTTGAAATTTTCTATAAAAATATCATTAACACAGTTTTAAACATGCTAATTGCACTCTTCATCAGGAAAATTAGGATGGCTCTCTTAATGTACGTCACTATGATGATTATCTTCTTTCTCATAAAAAAAAGGATTGGAATGCGGAGGAGGTTCTAGTTGTTTACCCTTCTCACATTCCTCCTTGTGATTTATCCTCCCATGGAAAATTGTTGTTTCTTCCATAGGATGGGATTGATGGCATTATTGTTTGCCCTTTTCATTATCTATTTCTGAACATGTCATATCCTCAATTTTTTGTGCTTGATTAGATATTTTAATCATACGTCTCAATAGTTCAAATGAAGCATAGCATAAAGGCCAACTATCACTTTCAACAAACCCACTATATTCTCTATTCTCAGATTTTTGACCTTGTATTGCAATGGAATTTTATTCATTAACATGACTTGAATTATGAAATCTACATGTGGTATTTGAACAAATTTCTCTTACAAAAGGGGGATTTGTGATTGAATAGGGTCATCGTTCTCTTGTGGAAAATTTTCAGGAGTTGAATAATATGAGGAAGGATTTGATTGGTAGTCCCAACTTCTTTCTTGGTCATACAAATATATACAAGAATTATGCAAACTATCATCAGTTTCAAGGAAAGAAAAATAACTGGTGGAATCAGAGTTTTGGCTTATCTCAACTTCAGTCAAAGAAGACACTACCAATTGCTGGGATTTTTCTTGAATATCATGGAAATTGCTTTGTATTTCTTTTTTAGCTAAATATTCATGTAATAGTTCTAAAAGCTCTTTATCCACATATTGATCATCATCGTATTTGTCTTTCATCTTTTCGATGAACTATTTATTACATGTGCAATAATATTCAATTGACAACAGGGAAGGATACTGATCTTTGAAATGTTCATGAAATACTGTATAAAAGTCTTTAATAGAGGAGAAAATTCCTAATCGTAATCCCTCAAACCATGACCTTGCATTTTCTTCCAAAATAGCCATGAACATTTTCATTAATTAATCCTCATGCAATTTGACTCCCATCTTATGTATATGTTACAATGAAATCTTGTCCTCTTGATCCATGTGTCAACCCTTTTCATAATCCCCAAATTTCCCTATGCTAAAGTTGATTGATGTTGAGGCTATTTATGTCTTTTTTCTGTCTTTAGGAAGTATGATGCTATTTCCCTTCATGCTAGGTGTTTCAATGGCATTTTTTCCCTTCATGCTATGTGCATTGCTATCGACACTCTGTCTACCACTGCTAGGTGCATCGACGATGCTCTTTCCCTTTATGGAAGGTGGTTCGATGGAATTTGGGGGGAAAAAAATAGAGCTTCAAGACCCTTATCAAAAGTGTATGAGGTGGAAGTATATCCCTATCATCTAGCTAAGGTGGAATTTGGTTCCCAACGTATGGGGAAGATACCTTAGACTCCTCCTCGTAATCCTCAACCTACTCTATCCCTTTAGCCTTATAAATTAAACCCTCTCTTCATTGTGAAAGGAGGAGAGAATCTGGAACTCTTATTTTGGTTGAATTTCTAGGTGATCCCTATCATCCCTTGGAGGCTTTGGCTTGGCCATGTTGGATGGAATATTGCAACATTAAGGCTTGGTTGTGACATTCCTACCTTTTGTAATTCTATGTATCTCCTTGATTACATTAATACAAATCTCTTTCCATAAATGTTATTGTGTTAATATTGTTTATAGCTTTCTTCCTTAACTGTTAGCTTAGATCAATTCATGTTTGCATACACATGTGTTTCTTGCTTGTTTCCACTTGTTTTACAGGGTTTTGCAGCTAAAGATATGAAGATTATGGATATTGGATCAATAAAGAGAGAAGAGGATTTGCGTATTGCAGGTAAGCAATTTATCCGTGGGATTGCATTTCTATTTGATCTAGGAAAGTAGATTTTATTATGTACTTGATTTGTTATTGATCCACTTAGACTAGGGAGATCTGCCTTCAGTCCGCGTGAGTATATTTATCCGATAACAGTATATACATATGAAATCTAAAAAAATGAATGCCAACATCATCATTCTTTTGATCTTTGAATCTTCGAAGATATGTTAGGAAATCTATCTTAGGTATTAGATTTGGAAAACAAGGAATGTGAGAACAATTCATAGGAGCATACCTTCTAGCTACAAAACCCATCTTGATGATGTATAAACTGAATTAGTTCTTCAAACTTTGCAACCTCTTTGATAGAGGAGTTGTTGTAGAATATTATGAAGACTTGATTCTTCGTAGATGGAGTCGCTAGGTGAAAGGGGCACGACCTTCTTGACATTTGACTATTGTTGATAATCAACAGTCAGATCTAGAACTCTATCATTCATACTTAGGGAACATTTGAACCATCCTCCTCATATTGGTCCTTCTGTCCACTAGTATCCTCAGTGGAGTCACCTTCCAGAATCTTTGAGTTGATTTGCCAGGGAAAATTATGCAACCTTTTTCAAATTTAGGAGTCTCTATTTTTCGACAGAATCCCTTTCTTCTTGGAATATTTGTCATGTTTCCTAGGGCTGATTTGCACTTTCATCGCCGACAACGATGCCAATTTCTTAGTACTTAGAATATATTCAAGGTTGTGGAAGGTAATTCCCAAGGTAACAATATAACCACTTTCATAAAGGAATCTGGAGTCTTCTTTTCCAAAGAGGGATCTCTCACATATTTTTATCAAGGCCAGATACATAAACAAAATAAAATTTAGATGTGTTGGTGGTTGAAACAAAGAAATCATACAATGGGATATGGACTCACAAATACTTGGAAGAATCACAGAAATTTTTGCATGGGAAATACTAAAAAGGAAAGGTAGCACTCGGTTATAGTCAAAATGTTGTTGGTTTGGTGATAAAGAAGAAAGAATGCCTGTCCATCAATACAGAACATCGAGGAGATGAATTCTGCCTCAACTTTTGTAATAAAGGTTGGTGAATACCTAAAAAAAATAGCCATAGCATAACAATATAAATTATGAACTATTATACACTTATTCCAGATATGAATAAAACATAATGGCAAGTTAAACAGGAATACATGCACACAACAAGGGAAAATACAGACTGTAACTACGATATACACAGGAATCTTTGCAGTAACAGGCCAATATTTGGGTCTGTAAATTCATTATTAAGGGAAGATACACAACCATAAATATCACGGGTTCCAACCTGGTCTACCTCTATTGAGGGTATATTTATAGTATCACAACCTCCCCAGACCAAGATCAAAATAGAGCCAAATTAAGTTACATGAAGGAATGAAAATCATAACAAATTCAATGATCTGACATATTTTCCATGACCATAAACAAAACAAGAAAGCATTGTTGGCCACTTTTCCTAACTCATGCGACCAAGGTTCTGTGCATCCCGTCAACCCAACAAACACCCAAGATACCGGCCTGACAGAGCAAGCCCCGTCGGTAACACCTGCGAAGCAGGCGCACTCTCACCCAAGATATATCTTCGATGGGTAACTGCGGGAACCATGTTTCCGTGATTGGCGAGGGATTATAGTCCCTTGGCATGCAACCAAGGAGCTCAATGAAGGAAATAAGATGGCTGGACAGAGGAGTTAGTTTTACATGACCAAGCACAACTATATGTCATCGCGCACAACTTATCCTTTCTCTCAACCTCACAACTCGCGCAACCTATGCGACGCAACTGACTTGTACTAATAGACAATCTACAACATACATCATGGCTTAAGAAAGAAATGCAAAGGTCGACAGTTATATATATATTTCAACGACACCTTCCCAACATTCATCTACTGATTACAGGAAAACCTTTGACAATTAAGTAATATTTCAGCAGTATACAGAAAGAAAATAACAATCATTCACATAAACACTCATAGCATTAATCATCCATTCAAACAAAAGAGATAACGTGGAAACCCATCTCGGGAAAACCACCAAGGTGCTCGTCATCTGGCATGAGAAAGGATATAGCACATTGCAGTTTGCATGATATAGACTGATCTTAAGATATGTCTTTACGAATCAGACTTATGGTTCTCATGCTCTCTAGTTTGTTCTTCTACCCTACATATACTCCTAGTGGTCTGCGCACACAACAGCCATATCCATGGCTCAACAACATCCCATCGCTACCAGACTCTTCCAGAGTCTTCTCTTCATCTAGTCTCTACAACATTACAGCCAAAATGGTGCCCTTCACCATGAATCACCAATGAACAACAAAACAATAATCGAAAAACTAACCTAAACATAGTTATGACCAACTAAAAGAAGTCACAACCAACCAACAAAGATGTAGTTGAGACTAACCCTTTTACCATTAAATCCCTCCTATTTATACTATTTTACATGACCACGCAGGGCCGGCTGCATACATACAGTCTATTAAATGTCTCAATTAGCCACCCCTCCGGCTACAACTTTGGTGATTAGGACTTCACACGAGGAACTATCACCATGAATTACAAATATTCCCTTGTACATGTGTGGCTGTAGGCTTATGCCACCATAAACGACGATGATCTGCACCTGTCACTTTCTAGCCATTATCACCTGCACCCTCCTGCGCTCACCATTTCTTCTTCAGCCTCTCCATTCTTCTTGCACTGGTCCTTTCCTTCCTTTGTGATCTTCCTTTCTTTATGTCACATGCGCAGCGCACCTTCTTTCCTTGTGCATGAACTTCTCCCTTATGATCCTTTCCCAGGCCAACATGCCTCCAACACTCACATGTGGCTCATCCCGAGCTACAAAGAAATGGAAATATGAGGTGGCGCGATCCACGCAGTAGCCCCTTTGTAAAAAAAAATTTCTTCTGGGGAACTTTCTCTTGCTTTCTGCCTTGTGCACTTTCTTCCTTATCTGCTTCTCTTTTTTTAACGGTGTTTTCTATACCATGGATTCTTCCCAAATTATTTCTTGGCATCCTTTGAAGACTTTTAATGTTGAGTTCCACTTCTGACTGCAACCAAGGTTGTTAGCAACCCATTCTGAAACAACAATCCAATTCTTATTATCATTCTCGGGCTCCTGGGGTTTTCCATGTGCTTGCTGCAACTTGTTCTCTTGTTGTTCTTCCTTGATTTCATCTTTTTTTCATCTTTCTCTTCACCACCCTCTTTTCCATTGATATGGACTTTGAAGAATTGTCCATATTGAAAACCAAAAAATATCTACAAGCAAGGCTGGTATAGGTGAATGATTCACCAAACTTTGATGAGTTTCACCTCAGAAGCATGGTTTAGAAGTCTGTTGGCAGTCAACAACAACCCCTTCATTTTTCATTAGGATGAAGGGGAATTAGCTCTCTTTTATGATTTACCTTTGAAAATTATAAAAGAGTGCCTTCAGAATCTTCGATTCTGGAGGTGTCTCGATTGTAGAAGAGTAAAGTGACATATTAGAAGCTTATGAAAACATTTTCATAAACTTGATAATTAGCAGCTGCCAGTTTCATAAATTTTTATATAATCAATTCTATCATTAATTAATCTATCTGATTATGTATGTTGATTTAAGAAATTTAAAGTGATAGTATGCTAATTGGGGTTCAACGAAAACACATTTTAAATTTGTTTGAAGCTAGTTATTGATAAGATATTATAAGTTCTTAAAATCCCTAGAACTAAAGGAAAATTATTAAATTAAAACTCTTATTAGACCTAAAATTTCACATTTCATATGTAATTTAAATATCGTACCATGACTTTGTAAAATTGTGTATATATAGCTAGTGAAAAAGCAAATGAATGAATATCATTTTGAAATCTTCATATGTCATAGTTTTATAGCTTTATATCCTATCAAATTTGATTTGGGATATTAATAGATGGAATTTTGTAAACTTTTAAAACTATATTTCAAAATGAGACTTTATGTATATACATGGATTAAGTGTTAATTTAGATCATTCGTTAGTTGTATTGCAAAACATTCGGGTTTACTGTTTTGACACTATATCGTCATGTTAATAAACAGGACCACCTTTCACTTGTAATCTGGAGTAGATCATCAATTGACCGTTTTATGAAGATACATGACCCATGTGTCAAATAAATAACACCTGTTACTTGGATCGCTGCATTGGCATGAAGATTTGGCTAACGCCTTTCGTTTTAATTAACAGCTGTGAATGTATTAATGAATCATATCAGCAGGATTTAATGTTGTATATGACTGATAACCATTCCATTTCATGATGCTGTATGAGGTCATCATGCCAAACTATGTGTAATCAATGTCTTGATTTACGATTCATCAATCGAATGATCCCTGATATGTATAATTGGTTAAGATTTACAATTAGTCGTGGCTAGTCATGCATTTATCATAGCAAAATGCTAGTTGTAGTGTTCATCATCTCTAAATTCAGTTAAAATGGCCAAACTTGGAGCCCTCATCTTTGTCAGGTATGACGCATGTGAGGATTTGACATTTCGCATCATGTCTTTTACCTGGGTGTCTATCCTTTCCCTCTTCACGACTCCATTCATTTCATTTAGTATTCATGATAGTAGTGAGGAAGCCATGGCTCTGCTCAGTTGTTTTGAAATCTCAGGGTCAGAGCTTGTTGAAGCCGATGAGAAAGCTGCCTTGCTATTTGAAAAGATTGGAGGGGGTTAGTTCTTTAGGTGCTTTAGTGGCCATAACCTGGAGGTTACCAAACAGTTTTCTCTGAGTTTGAAAGAAAATGTAGCACAAATTGGGGATTTTAAGTTTATCATTGACGAAGACAAAATTACAGAGGCTACGAAGCTCACACAAATTGGAGAGCGGTGGTTTAAAGGTGGGAAAGTGAATAACAAGAAATTTCAGTCCCTACTGTTGCCTTTGCCAGCTAGTGTAAAATTGAAGATTAGGGTTTCGATCAAGTTTCTAAAGCTAGAATGGTGAGCATTCTATGAGATCTTGGTTAGGTACGTATGATGTGATGGACGATTCTCTCATTAGCATTAAAAGGTTGTAAACTTAAAAGGTCTCACCTACTTTATTATCACCTATGACTACTGTTAGCATTAAAAGGCTGTAAACTTAATCTACCATTTTACCTATTGCAAATTCTGAAGAAAATGTCTCATTCAGTTCAAACTACCATCAGTAATCCTGATAGAAGTCTATTTCATCATGGTTTAGTCAAAATTATAATACAGCATCAATTGTCTCTTAATGGCAAATTGTGGGATGAGTTTTTAATTGAATGTCAATTAGGGCCGACTTAATATTGGCCAAACCCTCCCCCAAAGAACCATAGAAAACAAAAGGCTACAGTAAAATCCAAAGTTGGTAATGAGGATGAATCAAAGGATGAAGAGCTTCAGGAAGCCGATCCACCCATAAATACTGATATCAGTAATGATGGGGTCGAGAATGTAGCTCTCTGTTACTCTGAAACAACCTTGAACCAATCCCGATCTGACGAACGCTGTAGTACACCTGCAAAGATAGGGGACAAATTATCCAAAATTGAAGATGTTAATGTTGTTGATTATAAAAAATCCTCTGAGCTGAATACTCCCCATAAACATGGTGATGAGTCCATGCATAAACTAGAACAACTAGCGTAGGTGTGCTGTGACAGAGGGGGTTTTGAATAAAAAAATCTTGTGTTTTTTCATACAAGGAGAATTACTAGAAGCATGAATAATACACCTACAGCCTCTGTTCCCATGGCCACTCGACAGAGTACTCAGCCAGTGATTGTCCATCTTGAGGACGATGTTCCATCATTGGTTCCCGAAACTACTCATATGAATGAACCTACTCTTATAAATAATAATAGTGCAAAATTGACTAAAGACATAACAGAGTCAGGTAAGGCAGAAGCTACTCCATCATGTATGGATGCCTATGTTTCAGGCCCCGAGTCATTTTTTATGAGTTTTCCATCACCTACTTAAGACATAGATAATCTTGATTCTTCCCAGGTAACTAATTCATGTCATGACAAGGAGGAAGAAACTCTCCAATAGGTCCTGGATAGGGTATACGAGACTAAGATTATAGAATTGAAAAATGAACTTAAACATTGACAAGATAATGCAGCTTTAAAGGAGGTGGAAAATAAGACGTTCAGGGATGAATTATTAAACTGGATTAACAGGTTGAAGGAAGTGAAAATAAAAAAGAACCAATACAAGAAGGAAAAAAAATCAATGTTATGTACAAATCAACATTTGCTTGAACAAGTAGAAAAGAAAAAGCTATGGATCATTAGGCTTAAAGCCAAACTAGCTGAAGCCAGAAGAGTGGTCGATTTACAAAATAGAACCTAATGATTATTTCCATTTTCAGTTATATGGTTTGTTTATCTATCAACAGGTAACAAAAGCTTTTTTTGTGCATGCCTGTAAAATCGCATATTTTATAGGCACGCATATAACTTATAGTTTCTTTTGTTATTTCTGTTAAAATTGGTTTTTAATAAGATTCTTTTGTTTGTTTAAAAATAGGTGGGAATGTTATCGTTATCCTCTACATTTTCAGGACGTTTTGAATATTCTGGATTTTAGTTGGAAGACGTGGATGTGTATTAAAGACTAGAATTTCGACACAGCCACGAATATACTAGTTCCTTTAAACCAGCAAATGTTTCAGGCTAGTTGTTTTTATTGTTATCTTTTAGTGACAAGTGTCTGATAAAAAGAGATTCGATGCTCTTTGATATTGATAGGACTCCTATAGTATTGCATAGAACATTTATGGGAAAACTGAATCTAAAGACTAGTAGTATTATATAAGCTAGTAATTTTTATGAGAAAAGGGATGGAGTGACTGAAGAGAAACATATTTGAAATATTATTTTGATACTAATTTTGTTCCTGGCTGAAGTTTTATCTTTGGAAATGGGATGTGACTGGAAATCTCCAAGTTCATATCATGATTGGTATTATTTTGGATATTTTTTATATTTCAGTATATAATCTTCTATTTTTAACATTAATGTAGTATACCTGGTTTTGCTTGTGTTTATTAATTAGTATTACACTTTGTCAACACAATATTATATTTGAATGAGTATGTTATTGTAATTGAATCAATTAGTGTTTCTACTAAGAATTCAAGATATAATGATATATATATTCATGTCTGTTTGATCTCATTTGTATTTTTGCGATGATTTCATACTGAACATTATCTCTTATTCAAATATCTAATGTTGGTTATTAGTTGTTAATTAATTAGACATTTCAGAAAAATTGAAGTAATTGTTTATTTTAGTTTCTCTGTCAAGTTATTTTATAATAGAATGATTTAGTGTGGATGGTTTAAATATTTTGTTTCGATCTTACCCCTTATCTTTCTGTTCATCATTATGTTAATTAATAATTAATATAATATTCAAAATTGCTCTCAGCTGAGATAGGATAGATAGGATAGTTAAGATAGTTCAGTTATTATTATTCTAGTATAGTTTACATTTAACAGTTGTTAAATAGAATTTGTGTAATTTTTTAGAATAATTTTAATAGTCTTTTATATTTAGAAAATTAAATATAAAAATCTTCAAAAATCGAAGACTTTCCTTAAGAAAGCAATTGTAGGATAACTTAGGTAGTTGAAAATAACTTTAGGGTTTATTTAGACAGAAATAACATTAGGATAGATTTTTACTGAATTTTAGTTTCTCCTTAAGAGAAAATTTCAGTTGGTAGCAGGACCATAACCTACGAGATTTTGCTATTCCAAACACACCGAAAGCTGCTTTAAGCTGATTGTGTGGGTATAATCTCCTTGTTGGCCTAGTTCAGAAAATCAGGCCAGAAAATGGCGCTAGAAGGAGGGCCTATTAATGAGTAATGGAAGGTGAAACTAATGAAAAACTTTCAACCAGTCAACATACTCCAGAAGTCAGTAGATCACCATTTATAGAAACTGTTAGGAGCATCCTCGGATGTGATCCTATCACATCTCCATTTACTCCTGAACAAAGCACTCAAACTATAGAAGAATCACAACATATTCTTATGAGAGCATATGCTAATCAACTTGGTCTATCTCCAATAGATTATGGTCTACCTAGACAACAATGACATAATCCGCAAGTGACCATAGTTACTCAATATTTGGAAGAAGTTGATAGCACTCCATGTGATCAAATTAAAAGTCTTTAGAGACAAACTACTCAAACAAACACTGCTAGAGGATTAACTGCAGAAGGCGGTTCTGATTTCCTCCTCCAAGATCATCTAATTCAGGAAGTTCCTCAAGTTATGAAATAAGTCCTATGGTAGGAAATGTACCTGTGGGGGGAGGAGGCCATCCTCCACCTAATCCACCAAATCAAAAACTCCCTTGGCCAAGAACAACTGCTGTAGTTGTCCCTTGTGTACAACATCCTTTACCTAAACACTCAGATAAACTCCTTCCTAAGCGTAACCCAGATGACAAAGAAACTGCAGAGGTGCATGTAGACAAATTCATGTTAGTTGTTCAAACCTTGAACGTTCAGCATGAAGATGTAGTTTGTCAATTGTTTCCTCTAACTTTCGAAGGAAGAGCCTCTACCTGGTACTTTTTGTTGGTACAGGGATCAATCACAAACTGGGGTGAATTTAATAAAGATTTTTTAGATAAATTTGGGGAAGACAAAACACCTACTCTTTTAGATCTAGAGTTATCTCAGATTAAAATGGAGCCTAAAGAAATAATTAAAAATTTTAACTAGAGATTTCTGACATTAAAAAATAAAATTCCAATTGCTTCTCAACCACTTGAGGATATAATTATTGAAAATTATACTTCAGCTTTACCAAAATATTCTGGGATGTTTGTTAAGAGAGCTGGGAAAACAACGTTAGTAGAAACTTTTGAGGAAGCTATTAAAGTCGAGAAGGATTCTATGTCCTATGAACCAGATAGAAGTGGGAAATCTGATATTTTTCCCTGCAGGAAGACAGGAAAACTCAATTCAGAAAAAGACAAAGCATTTGATATAGAACAACTGCAAAATTCTATTCGGACATTGACCAATGAAGTTGTAGGATTAAAGAAAACCAATTCTGAAGCTTCTCCTTCTAGGAGATATTTCAGAAATCAGTTTAGAAAAAACCTGAATACAAATAATAAAAATACGCCACCTGACATAGCAGCGAATGGTGATATTTCTAATAGAATTCGAGCCGTTTTATCTTTATCTGAAACTCCTTCTAATCAAGAAATAACTGAAAATGAAGAAGAAGAGGAATTAGAAAATGATCAAGAATCAGAGGAACCTCAACAAGTTAACGGTCATTTCTGGGACAATCTTGTAAAAAAATATGAGAGTAAAATTCCTCCTACATGACAACATGCCTATAATACTCGTAGTAGAACATTCGCAAACACTCCCAGAGCCTCGTCAAGTTCTACTCCAAACAATGACAACAATAATTCACAACCTAATAAACAAACTCAATTTGGCAAACAGACTCAATCAACCAAAATTACCCAACCCATTCAAAATGCTCCAAAATTAGATTTACAATATGATATAATTGAAGATTTAAAGAAGACACGTGCAAACATCAATATGTATGACCTTCTTCAAATTTACCCAATGCTGAAAAGTCATGTTATAAATCCCGCCATGAGTTCAATTATTCCTAATGCAAAACAAAATGTTGCTGCAAATAGTTCTAATAATGATTCTACAACAACTGATAAAGGAAAAGCAATGGCTGACAAAGCCTCGCTTATAGGTAAGAATTCTAAATCAACCACACCTCCATTCTTACTTACCTTTGATATTTTCAATAGGAATGTTCATAATTGCATGGTAGACTCCGGAGCATCCTCCAATGTGATGCCTTTATCAGTATGCAAGAAGTTGAATGGGAAATGTGTTCCATCAAATTCATAAATAACTCAATTGGGCACGACAAATGTGAAGGTTGTAGGGGAAATGAAAGATGTTTTAGTCAAGATTGCTTGTAAGCCTTCGGTTTATCAAATTATAGATATTGTTGTTGCAGATATTCCTGATGCATATGGGCTATTTTTAAGTAGGGATTGGTCTCCACAATTGAATGGATTCTTTGCCACAGACTGGTCAACATTATGGTTACCTAAGAATGGAAAGTCAAATCAGATAAAGATAAATAGAGAAATATATATGAAACATACTGTCACAGAACTACATGATCCTAGCGAACCTGTTTTATTTTCAGATTGCATTATGGGGAATTACATGCATGAATTGGGATTTGGTAATTTTAAAGCTGAAAATTCTGCCTTTTCTGAAAACAAATAGCAATCAGAAATTAGAAATATGACATCTATTTCTCCTGACTCTTCATTCAAGGAAATCATTAATGATGTAGATAATATTAATATTGTAAATATTATAGAAAGTAAAGTAGTTGTTGATAGTTCTATTTGGACTCTATATTTTGATGGGGTGAAATCTAAAGAAGGAGCCAGATTTGGTTGCTTACTAATAGACCCCCAGGGAAATAAAACATGTATAGCTTGTAGTATGGAATTTAATTGTACAAACAATACTGTGGAATATGAAGCTTTAATACAGGGTTTGAAAAAAGCGATTTATTTGGATATCAAAGAGTTAATTGCATACGGTGATTCTGAAATCATCGTTAGACAGGTCCGTAACTCTATTCACTGCCTATCTGAACATTCACAGAGTTATCAACGAGAGGTATGGAACCTTATTTTGCATTTTGATGCATTTAACATAATTTATGTTCCAAGAAGTCAAAATCAAGAAGCATATTTATTAGCAAATGTAGCATCAAAGTTAATTCCGTCAGAAAATTTTACAGCATATTTCTTTTCAGTTGAATTGATTTTTAGGCCTTGTATACAGGATAATATTTTTAACTGCCGTGTATTCGATAATGATGTGCAGGTGCTAAATTTTCTTATGAATGAGGATACCTTTAAAGATTCAGCCATAGATGAAGTTACTCATGACGAAAATCTACGAGATTTTTTGGTAATAAATGATTTTTGTTCAGTTGAAAAAGCTTTTGAAAAGGTAAAACCAGTCCCTAATTCAGTACTACGATTAGAAAAGTTCTTTGATCTGTAGGATAAATTTGGATCTGTCCCTAATTATAAAACCAATATCTCTCAAATGAGGTATGAAATCATAAATTTAGGAACATAACTAAATCCTCAAACTATAAATCTAGGAGTAGATTGCAACCCCGCAGAAAAAACAACATTTATAAAATTGTTTAAGGAATTTAAGGATGTCTTTGCTTGGACATATGATGACCTGAAAACCTTCAACACATAATTTATGCAACACATAATTCCAATTAAACAAGAGTCAAAACATTTTCAACAAAAGCTAAAGAAATATCACCCGTCACTAGAACCGACAATTAAGAAGGAACTAAATAAATTATTAGCTTACAAGATTATTTTTCCCATAAAACATACTCAGTGGGTAGCCAACTTAGTTCCAGTCAGGAAGAAAAATGGAGATATTAGGTTATGTGTAGATTTTAGAAATCTGAATAAGTCTTCTGAAAATGATAATGACCTAGTTCCTCCCATGGAACAAATTCTTCAAAAGGTATCTGGGGCTGAGATGCTGTCACTCCTTGATGGTTTCTCAGGATACAACCAAATATTATTTTTCCCAGATGATCGATTGAAAACAACTTTTAGAACTCCATGGGGAACATATGCTTACCGCAAGATGCCCTTTGGGTTAATCAATGCTGGGGCAACCTTTCAATGGGAAATGGATATTGCTTTTAGAGGATTAATTAACCATTTAGTCGTTGTATATTTGGATGACATTACTATGTATTCTAAGCATCGACCTGATCATCTTAATCATCTTAGAAAGGTATTTGAACGATGTAGAAAATTTGGAATATCCTTAAATCCTAAAAAAACAATATTTGTTGTTTCAGAAGGTATTCTATTAGGATGTGTGGTTTCAAAACATGGAATCATGATTGACCCTGAAAGAACCCAAGCCATTTAAAAAATAACTTACCCTTCTAGAAAGAAAATAATGCAATCATTTCTCGGAAAAATAAATTTTGTTATGAAATTCATTCCCAGTTTCTCCGAAATCATTCGTCCATTGCATAAAATGATTAAGAAAGACGTTATTTTTAATTGGGGACAAACTGAAAAAAGAGTCATCTTAGAAAATTTTAGAAGCCATTTCAGAAGCTCCTAGCCTTCTAAGCCCAGAATTTAAATAAGATTTAATATTGTATACTTTTGCTTCTGATACTTCATATTCAGCAGTTTTAACCCAATTAAATCAGCAAAATAACGAAGTACCAATCTCCTTCATGAGTTCAAATTTCAAAGGTGCTGAACTTAATTACCATGAAGTTGATAAGCAAGTTTTTGCTATTTTTAAAGCTATTAAACATTTTCATCCATATTTATTGAAATCTAAAACGAAAATAATAGTCCCTTATTCCTCAGTCAGAAACTTGTTAGTGCAAAAGGATTTAGGTAAGAAAAGAGCACCTTGGATGACATCCCTTCAAGATTATGACTTAGAAATTAAACCCTCAACGATAGTCAAAGGTCAAGGATTATGTAAATTAGCTGCTGAAGATGCTCATCTACCTAATGATAAAACTGAAACTGTCATTGATGAGATTTTACTTACCAGAGAAATTTATTTTTATCCTCCACCACAAGATTCCTAGTATACAGACATAAGAATACTTTCAGAAACAAGAACTGCTCCTGATTACCTAGAACCAAGGAAGAAAAAAGCACTTAGATTGAAATCAGCTCCTTATTTATTAATTGATAATGTCGTCTTTCGGAGAAATTCAGATGGAGTATTGCTTCGATGTCTAGACAAAGATGAAACAGAAGTAATTCTGAAAGAGTTACATTCTCAACCAGTAGGAGGACATTTTGGTGGAGAAACTGCTGTGCATAAAATTCTTAGGGATGGCTATTATTGGCCTACCTTGTTTCGAGATTCCTATGCTTTTGTTAGAAAATGCCAGGAATGTCAACTTGCTGCGGGAAGGGTTAAGAAACCTGCTTTTCCTTTACAACCTATTTCAGTTGAAAGACCCTTTCAGCAATGGGGTATTGATATAGTAGGGCCAATAAATCCTCCCTCATCTAAGAAGCACAAATATATAATAACTGCAACTGATTATTTTACTCGTTGGGCAGAAGATGCACCATTAAGGGTTGTAAATACCAATCAGGTTATATTATTTTTAGAATCCTTTATCATAACAAGATTTGGTGTTCCAGATTCCCTCGTCTTTGATAATGCTTCATATTTTTCATCAGTTGAGTTAACTCAATTTGCCTTGGAAAAGGGAATAAGAATCAAGTATTCAGCTAACTACCATCCTCGTGGAAATGGTTTAGCTGAATCAACAAACAAAAAATTATTGAAAATTCTCAAAAGAACTATTTCAGTTCACCATCGTGATTGGCATATAGAATTGATCAATGTCCTTTGGGTAGACAAAGTAACTCCTAAAGCTGCGATAGGTAACTCACCATTCTTCTTAGTGTATGGAATTGAGGCTATTTTACCACCAAATTTATTCTTACCTTCATTACAGTTAGCTCAGTCTGTTCAAGATGAAGAGTGTCGAGCAATGGAAAAGAGAATTAATACTTTGTTAAAACTTGAAGAAGAAAGAGAAAAGTAAAAAAAACACTTTAAAAAACATCAACAAATTATGAAGTCTTGGTTCAACCAATCCTTCAGTTCCAATCGAGAATTTCAGGTAGGGGACTTAGTTTTAAAATGGGATAAAGTTCATGAGGAAAAAGGAGATCATACTAACTTTTAGAAGCTTTGGTTAGGTCCCTTTGTTATTGCTGAGAAGATAGGTCCAAGTACCTTTCGATTATAAACACTTGAAGGTCAGTTCGAAACATTCCCAGTGAATGGAATGATCCTGAAAAAATATTTCTGTTAATATTTTGGTCTTAAAATGTATACAATTTGTGTGTTGTTTGCAAATAAACAAATATTTTTATACATAAACTGAATTATAGTTAGTTCATAGAATTTAAGGATGATGATAAATTCATAACTCTCATGTAACTTTCAAACATGATTCCATTATTACAGTCAGTTCTATTTATGTTAATCAAATATTTCAGACTGTCAATTTTTTGTATATAATCAGTTAGTAATCTTTAGTTAGCAACTGAAGAAATAAATGTAAATAAATAAATCTTCTAGTTGAAAAAAGAGTCAGTTTGCTCGTTAGCTTGAAAATTATGATACTAGACTAAAATATTTTAAAAATTTGTTCAGGATGATCAAGGTTTCTTAAATCTATAAAAGACCTATCATTATTTTATTTTTAAGTGTTACTTAGATTATTCCTCACCTTTTTATTTCTTATAAAAGTTAGGATAGCTTATTAAATGTCTTTTCCGAAGCTTGTACTTTTGAAAAACTCTTATAGATCTCTATCATCAATATTCAAAAGTATTTACAATCTGAAAACTTTTTAGAATTTGTTCTAGTCAGTAAAATGCTAAAATGAGAGACGGAAGGTCTTAGTAATAAGCGGGTCTGTTCAGAATCATAAATATCACTAGTATGACATTATTACGAAACTAGTAATGGCTTTTGGTTTAAAAACCAAGAGATAAGGGGTCTCATCACGAGCTAGCTGATTCATTTTCTGGTGATATTAATGACTGACATTACCATTTGGTCACCATGCTAGGTAATGATCTCTCATTTTATACAATTAAAAATTAGTAAAGAAAACATAATTTTGATTGAAGAATAGGAGGTCTCATCACGAGCCGACCTAATCATGATCATCAGTGCTATCTGGGATAACTTCATTTCTGATCACCAGGGTGATGGCTTTTGATTTAAAAAATAAAAATACAAGAGGTCTCATCACGAGCTGGATTTCTTATTCTAGATAGTTCTTGTGAATGATACTATCACATTGGGATACCATACCTAGATAGTAGTCTTCAGTCAAAATTATTGTTTAAAGAAAAGAAAAGCAAACAAAAAAAAATTTATTATGTTTATGGAACAGATTCTGGAAAGTTTTCAGAAAAGTAGATTTCTATATCCTATACTGATGGTGCAGGTTATTTTTACTACAAAGTACTTTGTTTCGATCAGGATATTTTTTAAGCTTATCCCAAACTAGATCTCTGTTTCAAAAAGATGGAATATTTCTGAGTTATACTTATGAATATGAATAAAAATAATGGTTTTTATTTAGATAAATAATTTTTGATCGTTTTTAATAAGTTTTAAGATTTTGTTTATATAGTTTATAAGTTGTATGAGCAAAGATAACCGGTTCACCCAGGTCATCGCCATTTGTTGGCAGTCAACAAAAACCCCTTCATTTTTCATTAGGATGAAGGGGGATCAGCTCTCTTTTATGATTTACCTTTAAAAATTATAAAAGAGTTCCTTCAGAATCTTCGATTCTATAGGTACTCTCAATTGTAGAAGAGTAAAGTGACATATTAGAAGCTTATCAAAACATTTTCATAAACTTGATAATTAGCAGCTGTCAGTTTCATAAATTTTTATATAATCAATTCTATCATTAATTAATCTATCTGATTATATATGTTGATTTAAGAAATTTAAAGGGATAGTATGCTAATTGGGGTTCAACGAAAACACATTTTAAATTTGTTTGAAGCTGGTTATTGATAAGATATTATAAGTTCTTAAAATCCCTAGAACTAAAGGAAAATTATTAAATTAAAACTCTTATTAGACCTAAAAGTTCACATTTCATATGTAACTTAAATATCGTACCATGACTTTGTAAAATTGTGTATATATAGCTAGTGAAAAAGCAAATGAGTGAATATCATTTTGAAATCTTCATATGTCATAGTTTTATAGCTTTATATCTTATCAAATTTGATTTGGGATATTAATAGATGGAATTTTGTAAAGTTTTAAAACTATATTTCAAAATGATACTTTATGTATATACATGGGTTAAGTGTTAATTTAGATCATTAGTTAGTTGTATTGCAAAACATTAGGGTTTACTCTTTTGACACTATATCGTCATGTTAATAAACAGGACCACCTTTCACTTGTAATCTGGAGTAGATCATCAATTGACCGTTTTATGAAGATACATGACCCATATGTCAAATAAATAACACCTGTTACTTGGATTGCTGCGTTGGCATGAAGATTTCGCTAACACCTTTTGTTTTAATTGACAGTTGTGAATGTATTAATGAATCGTATCAACAGGATTTAATGTTCTATATGACTGATAACCATTTCATTTTGTGACACTGTACGAGCTCATTATGCCAAACTGTGTGTAATCAATGTCTTGATTTACGATTCATCAATCAAATGATCCCTGATATGTAGAATTGGTTAAGATTTACAGTTAGTCGTGGCTAGTCATGCATTTATCATAGCAAAACGCTAGTTGTAGTGTTCATCATCTCTAAATTCGGTTAAAATGGCCAAACTTGGATCCCTCATCTCTATCAGGTATGAATCATGTGAGGATTTGACATTTCACATCATGTCTTTTACTTGGGTTCCTATCCCTTCCCTCTTCGCGACTCCATTCATTTCATTTTGTAATCAGGATAGTAGTAAGGAAGCCATGGCTCCGCTTAGTCGTTTTGAAATCTCAAGTTCAGAGCTTGTTGAAGCCGATGAGAAAGTTGCCCTGCTATTTGAAAAGATTGGATGGGGTCAGTTCTTTAGGTGCTTTAGCGACCATAACGTGGAGGTTACCAAATAGTTTGTTTTGAGTTTGAAAGAAAATGTAGCATAGATTGGGGATTTCAAGTTTATCATTGAAGAAGACAAAATTGCAGAGGCTACGAAGCTCCCACAAACTGGAGAGTGATGGTTTAAAGGTGGGAAAGTGATTAAGAAGAAATGTCAGTCCCTGCTGTTGCCTTTTCCAGCTAGTGCAAAATTGAATATTGGGGTTTTGGTCAAGTTTCTGAAGTCAGAATGGAGAGCATTTTATGAGATCTTGGTCAGGTACATATCATGTTATGGACAATTCTCTCACCTACATTATTATCACCTACAACTACTGTTAACATTAAAAGGCTGTAAACTTAATCTACCATTTTACCTATTGCAAAGTCTGAAGAAAATGTCGCATTCGGTTCAAACTACCATCAGTAATCTTGATAGAAGTCTATTTCATCATGGTTTAGTCAGAATTATAATACAACATCAACTGTCTCTTAATGGAAAATCGAGGGATGAGTTTTTAATTGAATGTCAATTAGGGCCGACTCAATATTGGCCAAACCCTCCCCTAAAAACCCATAGAAAACGAAAGGCTACAGTAAAATACGAATTTGGTAATGAGGCTGAATCAAAGGATGAAGAGCTTCAGGAAGCCAATCCACCCATAAATACTGATATCAGTAATGATGGGATCGGGAATGTAGCTCTCTGTTACTCTAAAACAACCTTAACCCAATCCCCATCTGACAAACGCTGTAGTACACCTCCAAATATAGGGGACAAATTATCCAAAATTGAATACTCCTCATAAACATGGCGATGAGTCCATGCATAAACTAGAACAACTAGCACAGGTGTGCTGTGATAGAGGGGGTTTTGAATCAAAAAATCTTGTCTTTGTTCACACGAGGAGAATTACTAGAAGCATGAATAATACACCTACAACCTCTGTTCCCATGGCCACTCAATAGAGTACTCAGCCAGTGATTGTCCATCTTGACGACGATGTTCCATCAGTGGTTCCCGAAAGTACTCATATGAGTGAACCTACTCTTATAAAGAATAATAGTGCAAAATTGACTAAAGGCATTACAGAGTCAGGTAAGGCAGAAGCTACTCCATCGTGTATGGATGCGTATGGTTCAGGCCCCAAGCCATCTTTTATGAGTTTTCCATCACCTAGTCAAAACATAGATAATCCTGATTCTTCCTAGGCAACTGATTCGTGTCATGAAAAGGAGGAAGAAACTCTCCAATAGGTCCTGGACAGGGTTTACGGGACTAAGATTATAGAATTGAAAAATGAACTTAAATAGTTTCAAGATAATGCAGCTTTAAAGGAGGTGGAAAATAAGACGTCCAGGGAAGAATTATTAAACTAGATTAATAGGTGGAAGGAAGTGAACATCAAAAGGAACCAATACAAGAAGGCAAAAAAATCAATGATAGGTACAAATCAACATTTGCTTGAACAAGTAGAAAAGAAAAAGCTAGTGATCATCAGGCTTAAACCCAAACTAGCTAAAGCCAGAAGAGTGGTTGATTTACAAAATAGAACCTGATGATTATTTCCATTTTTAGTTATATGGTTTGTCTCTCTGTTAACAGGTAACAAAAGCTTTTTTTGCACATGCCCGTAAAATCGCAGATTTTACAGGCACGCATATAGCTTATAGTTTCTTTTGTTATTTCTGTTAAAATTGTTTTTTAATAAGATTCTTTTGTTTGTTTAAAACCAGGTGGACATGTTATCGTTCTCCTCTACAGTTTCAGGACATTTCGAATATTCTGGATTTCAGTTGGAAGACGTGGATGTGTATTAAAGACTGGAATTTCGATAGAGCCATGAATATATCAGTTCCTTTAAACCAACAAATGTTTTAGGCTAGTTGTTTTTATTGTTATCTTCTAGTGACAAGTGTTTGATAAAAAGAGATTCGATGCTCTTTGATAGTGATAGGACTCCTATAGTATTGCATACAACATTTATGGGAAAACTGAATCGAAAGACTAGTAGTATTATATAAGCTAGTAATTTTTATGAGAAAACGGATGGAGTGACTAAAGAGAAACAAATTCGAAATATTATTTTGATACTAGTTTTGTTCCTGGCTGAAGTTTTATCTTTGGAAATGGGATGTGACAAGAAATCTCCAAGTTCATATCGTGATTGGTATTATTTTGGATACTCTTTATACTTCAGTATATAATATTATATTTTTAACATTAATGCAGTATACTTGGTTATGCTTGTGTTTATTAATCAGTATTACACTTTGTGAACACAATATTATATTTGAATTAGTATGTTATTGTAATTGAATCAATTAGTGTTTCTACTAAGAATTCAAGATATAATGATATATATATTCATGTCTGTTTGATCTCATTTGTATTTTGCGATGATTTCATACTGAACATTATCTCTTATTCAAATATCTAATGTTGGTTATTAGTTGTTAATTGATTAGACAATTAAGAAAATTTGAAGTAATTGTTTATTTTAGTTTCTCTGTCAAGTTATTTTATAGCAGAATGATTTAGTGTGGATGGTTTAAATATTTTGTTTAGATCTTACCCCTTATCTTTCTGTTCATCATTATGTTAATTAATAATTAATATAATATTCAAAATCACTCTCAGTTGAGATAGGATAGATAGGATAGTTAAGATAGTTTAGTTATTATTATCCTAGTATAGTTTACATTTAACAGTTAAATAGAATTTGTGCAATTTTTTAGAATTAATAGTCTTTTATATTTAGAAAATTAAATATAAAAATCTTCAAAAATCGAAGACTTTCCTTAAGAAAGGAATTGTAGGATAACTTAGGTAGTTGAAAATAACTTTAGGGTTTATTTAGATAGAAATAACATTAGGATAGATTTTTACTGAATTTTAGTTTCTCCTTAAGAGAAAAATTCAGTTGGTAGCAGGACCATAACCAAACACACCGGAAGCTGCTTTAAGCTGATTGTGTGGGAATAATCTCCTTGTTGGCCTAGGTCAGAAAATTAGGCCAACAAAGCCGTATTTGGCCATGTTTCCCTTCCCTCAGCCCTTGATACATGGAGACCTTGCCTGGACTGCTGGATATTGAGCCTTCCTGCTAGCCCTATAGACTTTGTCATATGCAGTAAGGACTCTTGTCCTTACCTTGCACACTTTTTTAAATTTGACAAGGAATCTAGTTCTTACCGGAGTCCTCTCGGGTGCCGTAGACATGGCTGGTAACCTAGTAAACAAGAAATAGCCAAGGATGACTTCACCAAAGACTTCTAGCTGGGTCAAAATAACTTGGATACTATTAACATATTTCTTATTCCCATATTCAAAGATACCTGAAACACCGAAGGCTGCAGCAACTACTTTAGCCTGTAGGGATGCTCGCCATGACACACTCGATCCCATTTGTAACTGTAACTGGTGCTCAAGTAGCATGACCAAGTGATTTTTTCTCTAGGGGTTCGCACATCTTATAGGAGGAGCATCAGATCACCTGCCATGTAGGCTTATCTAAGTGCATCAGTAGGACAAGACCTTCCTTTGGTGTATCAGATCCACCTCTCAGATTCGATATGATTAACGATATCATCATTATTCCGTACTGACAACCATGATCTATTATTGACGTAATGGCCAGTTATCGTCAAAGAGTTTCCCACACTTGATTCATATAGGGTGATGTCTTGTCACGAGTTCCAAATATTTGTGGAATCTTTATGCATTTAACAGCCTGTCAGTACTTTCCAGCTGTCTGGGACCTCTCTCCATTTGTCTCTTAGCTGGTTTGATGGCATGTTTATAGAACACCATTATTTCTGTGCACTTCATGTTTCCATGAATGTTGCGGTGGGGATGACTCTCTTGGTTTTTTCATCCAATTTTCTTTTTTGCGTTCACCTTGGTCTTATTTCCATGTACAATTTTAAGTTGTCGGCGTCAGTTCAAGTTGCATAGTAGGATGAAACTTATATTAGAATTCCTTTACCATCTATTGAAACTTAGAAACCTCTTATGTAACTTCCTCTACTTGTGCGACCAAATTCTCAACATGGTCGGAATGGACAGGTTCCAACGATTCTACATCTAGTGATTGTACTATTCCTTGAAGTTTTTGCTGCACAGGTTGAATAATGTATGTGAGCCGCTCGGCTACAAACTGATTTTTGTCAACCTGAACTTCCCTAGCCTTTTCTCACTCACGAAGGGTCTGCACTTCTTGCCACAGTCTCTTGATCTCTGCATTTTTACAACCTTTTGCTGGAGTGGCAGTTTCCTCATTTCCACCTTTGCAGTCACTAATTTTCTCATTTGCCTCTCACGCACTCTGCTTGATTTTCTCAGTTGTTTCCTCTTCGATCAGTTCTTCTGAAATGGTAGCAACAACATCTGTAGCCTTTGCGTAGAGGGATTTGACTTCTTTTATTTTCTTAGCAGCTTCATTCACTTCTCTTATTATTTACTCAAGTACCTCTAAAGGTGTGCTTGTCATCTACCTAGCTTACATATCCTCTACTTGCTGCCGAATATCTTACGCGATATTTGTGATCCTGGTCACTTTAGCCAGGGAGTCTTCATCTTCTTTCCCTGTTTTTGGTGGGAATGCTGCAATGGAATTCTTGATAGAATCCATTAATGCAATGCGGTTTTTCTCATGTGCTAGTATTTCCTATTCTTTTTCATCAAGAAGGGTGATGTGCCACTGGAGTTAGTGCTCTTTCTCCTTCAACGGGGCCTTGCATAGCTTTTCCTTCCCCTGCAGTTTTTCTCCCTGGTAAGCAACAACATTTTCCCTTAGCCGAATTTTGGACGGGGCTTCCTGCTGGATGTTGTAGACTGCCTCCAAGGTTATCTTGGATAAATCTATCTGCGTGCTGTTATCATCGGGACCTGCGATTGTCTCCGCGTCTGCCTCCAATTTCTGCCTCTAAATCACCACTTTGATTGGCGACACTAATGCTGGTGTAACTAGTGGAATACTGGGATCAACACCATATGTTTTGGCCTCCACTGTGGATTTTACATCCTCTAAGGCCTCCATCAGCTTCTTGATATGGCCCTTGACTTGGGTAGCAATGTTTACTTACTGCATCTTCAGACTAGAGAGGTTATGTTGTGCTACTTTAGCAATAGTGTCGGGAAGTTCCTACAAATAATATTTAGTCAATGTATTCATGTTTGTTGTTCTGTCATCTTTCTGCTTCTTATGGGATGAGTGGTCCTCTTCTTGTTGTGTGTGCATCTGTGCCTATGTATGCTCTTGACTTTATGGGTGCTCTAATGCATGATGTTTCGATGCATCAATATTATCATCATCCTCATTGTGTTCCTTTGATGGATCATCTTGGTTGTCATATCCTTCATGCTCTTCACCATTGACTTGGTGAAGTGATGGTTCCTCTACATTCTTCCCTTCAGGAAGAGGCTTTGCTATTGGTCCGCACCATTCCTCTGACCAAAGATTAATAATTGCATCTACATCCTCGTCTATCACCATGAAGTCTGAAAGGTGCACCTACTTGAGTGGGTCCTTTATTGGCAGCAGGGTTATAGTATGTGCCTTAGCTTGAAACTTGATGAATGAGGCATACCTGTGTACCGTCGCAATGCAGATTCTATGGGACTGTCGAAAAACATCATGTAGCGCCTCTCCATGGACAAAGAATGCAATGTTGTTATCTTTCTAGCAATCGCTATCCAGCTTGTCTTCCCACAAATTCTGGTACCTTGCACCAAGGAAAGGTAGCGGGACATCCATATGGACATAGCCTGGCGAGTTACCCCATACAGTAAATGGAATCAAGACTAGTAGCCATGAATAGAGGAATTTGTAGGTGTCCTTTTGTTGGGCCTAGATCGCATCATCTATGAGTTTATTCAGTAGGTACCATGAACAATTGAATCTTTCTCCTAACACACATAAATCTACTAGTTCCACCACTGCTGTGGAACATTGAGTGGGTAACGCCTTATGGAACATCTTACAAGATAGGATGTTTGCGGTGACACGCACACTTTTGTCCGGAATGGGCCCAATCAAGAAGCCCTGGCCCGCTCGTTGAAGGCTATGCTTCCACTTGATAGGGTTAACATATTGCTTGGCCAAGTGTGAGGCGGGATTTCCAACTTTGTTTGGGAGGCCAGTGATCCTTTAAATTAACTGAGTGTCGAGTGGATATGGTTGATCCAGCCATAGGAATCCCTTGTGGAAGAATACTAGTAACTTCTTCATGTACGTATTAACTTGTACGCTATGGACAAAGTGAGGCATGGACAACATGTTGGTCAAAAATGTGTGGGAAAGTCCGTCGGCCCAGTCCTTTGGCTTGAGGACCTGGGTGTCACTTGTGGTGGAGTGTTCCATGACCATGCAGTTTGGTCTGTAGTCCTTCCAGCTGCTAAGTGTCAAAGTCCTAGAATTTCAACCGAGCCAACTCAGGTAGGATATCCTTTAGCAAGGTAATGTTGATAGGAATCTGTGGTGATACCAGGGTTGTCACCACCTTCTTTGGGAGATCCCCCTCCTCTACATCAATTCTCCTTGGTCGAATGTAATGTGGGAAATTCAGATCAACCTTCTCTATCTCTGGTTCTCTTTGTGGCAGCATGCCTTCACTCCTCACATATTCTACTTGCTCACCAACAGGTGCCTTTCCTCGCTCCTTGCAAGCGGTCAAAGCCTTGCATTTTCTTTGCTGTGGTGGTGGTGGTGCAAACGCCTCTCTTGGTTGCATGTCATCGGGCCACCTCAGATCTCTGTTAGGGGCTACAGCTGCTTGTTGATTGAGTTTTCTTTCCATGGGGTCAGTCACTAGTGGCTGCTGTCGTTTCTCTACCTTAGGTGACTATATTTCTTGTTCCTTGTCAATGGTGCAACCAGAGATAACAATGGCATTTGATGCCTCACTTCACTAGGAATGTTAATTACCATGGATGTCGAGGTAATTTAATAAGTATAGCAGGGTTTAGCTCTGTAATTGTGTGCCTCTGGTTTTCTCAGGTCTCACTATGCAGAATGAAATGATTGATGGGGAAGTTGAATATTTATCTAACCCTCTGCTTCCTGCAATCATCATTTGACAGGGGGTCAAATTCTAGTCGATCTCCTGGGTAGCTTCTAGCGACACTTTCTGCATTAACTTCTATAACTCACTTTTTGGGATGTACCTATCAAGCTAGCTATTGCATTTATGCCAAGGATGGGTGATGGCACCAAAAATTATGCTTCCCTATTCCTCATATTGCATCAAGTTAATGTTACTTAGCTATCACAGCTACAAGAATATTTTTCAGGGATTCATACCTTAATGTCGACTAGCCTGTCATTCACACTTTTTGCATCCTTGTGCCACTTTTTATTTTTTCTCAGCGTGCTAACGGATTTTTACTTTACTCTCTTTTTCTGTGCTTTCTTTTCCTTGTGCACTTTGTTGCTTGCGCTTTTCTATTATGCTTTTATGGTTGTTTTGTCGTAATCCTGCGATAGAGTAGGTTACGTCTTTTGGCCTCTCATTTTTTTTTCACACTTTAACCCGGGATGTAATGAGTGTCGTAGTAGGGCTTCAGGCGACTACCATTTACCATACCTACAAAATAGGTATCGTCTAACTTTTGTACGTTTACTGTTCCCGCATTAGTAATGTGCGCGATCCTATATGGCCCTAGCCATTGTGTCTTCAGCTTGCCCGAGTGCTTGAACAAATTGTTGTCATATAGTAAGACAAGATTTCTTTCTTCAAAGGGCTTAGCCCTGATATATTTATCATGCCATGCCTTTTTTCACTGCTTACTCGGTTGAGATCTAGTCACGAGGGTATTTTCATCTCCCCTAAATCTCTCATTATTCTCCTCATTTCTGAGAAGATGGTATGGAATAGGTTCTGATATTCATGCAATATATCTACGATCTTTGCAACTGCTTCATTATCCCAATAATTTTGGACATTTGCAAACTTTGGGTTCTTTAGCGATCCGATATGTACTTCCTTGATATATAAGGGTTGGGGGGTACTGATCACTTGAAATGTTGCTTCCTTCTGCTTCTTGTGTGCCCTCTGATTCTGGTCTACTGATATTAGTCTGATCATCATCTAGTTTTCTGATTAGACTATACTACTGAATGGTTGCGCTACATTGGTGAGAGTTAGCCTCTTTGATAGGGCTCTCATCAGCTATAATACCCTTTTCTATCTGAAGTATAGCATCAATTGTAGGGTTCTCATAAGAAAATTCAAATGTATGTGTGACCTTCCTAGTGATCCTCTCGTAATCTTGGGTTCCTTCTCGTAGCTCCACAGAGGTATACCAGGTTTTAGGTGTCATTTCCAATGTGTATATGAAACCCTCACTGGGTAGGTAGTTTCCTTGGATGAGTCTCCACCCGTTGCATAGACCTTGTAACTCTTTCACACCTTCCCATCGAAAGTTTGTCTAATATATTTTTCCAACCTTCTAAAGCCTCACTTGAGTCATCTGTACATGAACTTGTGCATCTCCAGCTCAAGTTTCCATCTGCTGTCAGATTGGTATAATCTTCCTGCATAACTGTGACATTGTAGATCTAGTCGATGTAGTCACCCTGTCCCTCATTATAGACAGGATTGATGTATATTTGTCCCTCAAATGGATTGATGGTTGATACTAGCCCCATTTCCTCATCTTCGAATGAAAGAATCATTTTCTTGAAATTTATGATGGTCTAATTGTCTATGGCCCAATCTATTCCCAGTAGAGCGAGGTATGGGTTGGTGTCATAAACATTGTTAATGACTTCAAATTATGCAAATGTGCACAATCCTTCAACGTCGATGGGTACATTGCTCAATCAGCCAATGGGTAGGACCTTTTCCTAATTGGAAAGTTGCAACTGGATAGGAGACCCGTCCAAGTGCGGATTGCCCATACTTTCCCATGTTTGTCATGTCAAAATATTGACATCTAAGCCCAGATCCAAGATGATATAATCCATGTCATAGTCACCTATATGCACATTCATCCTCAACTCACAGCCAGTTTTACATTTTTTTTGTACTTGGTTAACTTTCTTCTCAGGTTGTGGCTCTACAGGAACCTCTTCTATCATTGCTTGCAGTTCTGCAATAGCATCTTGATCTTGCATTAGCATTAACCAACTTCACAAAAAGGTTCTTAGCTTACTAACCTTTGGTGGAGCCTTCTTCTGCAATATGTGTTGAAACTGTTCATGCATGTACTTGACTTTTGTAGAATTCAACGGTACTTTTTGGCTAATGAATTCTGATTGTACATCCCGAAATATTTCATTATGTTTCTAGATGGTCGGTGGCTCCTTTTTCTGTGCCCCTAGCCTCACTTGTGGTTGTGTATGTTCTTGTGATTTATCTTGGTCTGCTCTAGTTGTCGCACCTCCTCGAGTTACAACAATGATGTTCAGGTCTTGCAGTTCAGCCGTAATCATATGAACATTCACATTCATGTTCAGATTCAGGTTAGGTGTTGTAATGGTCCTTGCTTGCCACTTTGCGATCAACTAAGGACATTGTTTTGACATTATGGTCCTATACATTACACTATGAAGATGTCTTCGCAGGCTCTAAAAAATATCTAGAATAGTGACCTGATTGTCCATAGTTATAGCACATAACATGACCTCTTCCTCTACCAAATCCTCTGCCTCCAACTCTTCCTTTGAATTTTATACCACCCCTTCCCTGAGGGTGTGGGTGTTGTGGTGGGTACTGGTTCTGATGGTAGTGTTACTGATAGGGATTTTATTGCACATACGGCTGCTGAAGCATGTACTGTGGTTGGTACTGGCTAGGTGGGAGTTGTGCAGATTGATACGAGGCTTGCACCTATTTAGTCTGAGCGAACCCTTCATTTTTCATTAAGTAGGTGTCGACAGTGTTTTCTTTCAAGAGCTGATATGCTCTACAATATTTCTCATCATTTCCTACTGATTTACAAAATTTACAGAATAGGTTTGCAGGAGTACTTACAACTTTTTGCAAATATAAGTATTATTTATCACAATGGCCTCTTGACTAGCATATGCGACATCGCGGTAGCCCATGGCCATTTAACGGGTTGGGTGCACCTGATGCGACATAGTTCAGGAAGGTCAGACAGTTATCCTTAGTGTGTCCGTCTGTCCTACATTTTGTGCACCATAAATATTCTTGTGCTTCTTTACCCTTCTTTATATCTTGAAGTTTTATCATCATATTGGCCAGCTGCGACTGGATCTACACCATTCCTGTGGAATCGTTGCCAATGGGAGAGGCCTCTGACTTCATTGCGAGTTCTATTGCTTATGTCTATGATTCAATCTTCTGCTGCATTAACGGCCCTCAAATGTGTGGTAACAGTACAACAATAAACCACTTTGTATGCTGCACATTGAACATTTGGAAGCTTACTTTAGCCATCAGCATCTTGAACCGCTGATCAAAGTCCCACATGGTTTCTACCGAAGCCTGCTTAATTTCCTTAATCTCAATAATACACTACGACTCCGATTTAGGTTTCCTAAACTCAAAGATCATTGCATCTCGAATCTCTTCAATGGTCTTCTGTGGTGTTCGAATTGGTGTGGCATAGAAATTCATGAACCAGTCTATCGCATGACCCCTCAAGGTCCTGATTATTTGCTCCTTTATATTTACATTATGGACTAAACACACCATCCAAACAACTTCATAGAGGAACCAATGTTGCTCTGGGTCTTCTGTTCCATTCCCATTAAATGTGGGTAATCTAACATCTGTCACAGCCATTAAATGCAGGGATAACACTACCTATATTAGAAGTCCTTTCTAGGGATGAAACTCTAGATATTACCTCTGATGATATTGTTGGGGTTATGTAGTTACGTCCTGACCTCGACGTCCCCTCATAATCCTCAGAATATTTTGGTCCTTTCAAAATTGAGATATAGTCCTCTTCTTCATTGGAGTACCCTTCATCTTCATATGACTGAAGTTCGTGTCCGCTTCCCTCGAACAAGAAAATATTCCGTCATCTCCTTTCGGTTTTCCTTCTCTTTCATGATCTGAATATTCTTTCACTTTTTAGGAATCCAACTTCAAGTTCAGGTTCTGTGCTTCCTGGGAACATTTCAACTTACCTCTTCCCATATTCTCAATAAGTCATCTACGACATAACCTCCTTCTTAGGTGCACAACTCAACTAAGCTGCAAAATACCCTTCTCATAGAAAAGAATTTTTATCCATGTACTGATATGTAACATGTATCTTCTTTGGGGTCCTTGGAAAAAATTTCTTTCTGCTTCACTATATGAGGTTATAGTGTCTACTACAAACTCAGTAATATATCCTTGCAATATACTGTCAACCCAAAAATCAACAGCTCCAGAAATAGGGTTACTTACACTGGTTACCTCATGAACCAACTGATCACTCCACTCGGCAGTCTCTCTTCTCTGAAAATTTGTCTACTTAGTTGCCAATTTTGACAACAATTCATGTAGTAAAATGGGAAATTCAGCAAAGAAGATCTCGTGAATATCAGAATATATATATTCATCTATCCATTTCTTTGCGCTCTCTTCTTATGTGAATGCTAGCATTTTAGAATCTAGCTAGTCTTTTATCTCCTTCTTTGTTGAGTGCCACAACATTTCCCTCAATTTGATTAATAGGTTCCACCAATGGAACCATTTGTTGGCAATTTTTCCTAAATCACGTGAACCAGGTTCTACCCATCCCGTCAACCCAACAAACACCTGAGATACTGACCTGATAGGGAAATCCCCGTCAGCAACACCTGTGAAGCAGGCGCAATCTCACGTAAAATATCTCTTTGATGGGTAACCACTAGAACCATGTTTCCATGATTGTTGAGGGATTATAGTCAATTTGGTGTGCATCCAAGTGTATAAATAATAGATCAATGCTATGTGCAATGATGCTAAGAAGAAGCACAGGAAATAGATCTTGCTACTAAGAATTTTCACAAGCATACACACGAAAAATAGAGAGAAGAAAAGAGACTGAATCACATGAATGAAGAGATGAATATTGGTGTGTATCCTTCCATTGAATAATTATGAATAATAGTGTACATAAATATATCTTCCCTCATAGGAAAGTCGAATTGTATGGAAACAACTCATAAAGCTCAAAAAGGATGACTTACCAAAATATAGCAAACCCCCATAGGTGGATAAAGCACTTGCTAAATCTATCAAGGACCTCACGAGTTGGAAAAAGCATGAGTGATTTGTTAAGGAGATGGAAATAAAATTCTAATCCTAGAAAATGGATAAAAACTAATGGAGGATGGGTTGGAAACAAAAGCTCCCAGTTTCCTAGTTGACTAGCTTTTATCTTATCCATAGAAAAGCAGGAAAAAGTAGAAAAAGCAGAAAAAAGAAAAATCTGCTATAAGGTCCTGTATATTAATTCTAGATGAACCCAAAATCAGAAATAAATCATTCCTAGGATATGGATGGCATGCATTGACTTTAAGGTGCAAGTGGATGCCAACTAATTAAGCTAGTGGGTGAATAATTAATCAAATAATGATTAATTATTTTATCCTAAGTTGTGAGTGGGTTTAATATATTCCAAAACCCCCCTATAATTCTGACTTTATGATGGTATGAAAAAAAATATGGATGCATATGGATGCATATAGGGCCCAGCAACAAGGCTATGGTCACCCTTTAACAATTATTATGTCCAAAAAAGTGAGGAAAGAGGCGAAACCACATGGGGAAAATCCTCCCTCAAGATAGGACAAGGCAGAAAATTTGAAATATGTATTCAACATATCTTCATATTCACTTTAATGAGCTGACTGAACTGGTTCTAGATTAAGGACTTGCTGAAGAAATCATGAACTCCATGATCATGCGCTAGAGTGTAGAACCTGTAAGAAGGAAGAGGAGAGACTCCTTGTATCTCATCAAATGATGAAGTAGGATCATTATCTGAATGCTTCTTGCTGCTATCAAAATATGATATGCAAACATAATCTGAAATGGAAAAGAGATCTATGCATACTCCTTTCCAAAGAGTACAAAAAATAAGGCAATTTATTTCACACCCAATTCCCTGATTAGCTACAAAATTGTGATGTGAATCACATGTCAATCTTCCAATCTGATGTAGCACCTGTATAGATCTGATATGAGGCTGATAAAACTCAGATATATCAGAAATATTAACATATGGAACAACAAGGACAAAGGCTTCAATGGCTCCATGAGGATATAAGGCTAGACTAGGAAAAGTATGAGCAACTGGGGAAAACTGATAGGTGTAAAAATATGAATGATGGATGGGCATAAGATCTGAACTATAAGTGTTTAGAATAGATCCAAACATGTTTAATATCAGTCCATATATGACTAAGGTCATGGATAACAAACCACTGAAAGTTAAGAAAGACTTCAAATCATGTAAGATAAATATCATTGCATAAGAGACCAATGAGGAATCAACTAGTGGGCTTGGGATTTGTATAGTCTTTGGATTATTCAGAGGTACAGTAGATGGTATGGATGGTGGTATTATATGTGTATCAACCTGCAAATATGGTTCTAAATCATAATCCAAAGGATCACATATAAGCATATCAATAGACTCATGGGAATACACTGGTAATGAATCCTCTGTATGAAAGGAGGAAATAAGGGGATGTTCACAATCTTCAAGAAGGATCTGAGTATTGATGCCAAAAATAGGGGAGGATATGCTGAAGCGCATGAGATCAAGTAAGGTAAGTGGTATGACACAAATAAGGCTTGATTTGGCTAAGCAAACATCCTGGAAGTCACTGGGTTGCGCACCATCAATGAGAGAGGTACGCAAAAGGTGTGAAGAATTTGGCACATAGATCTCAGAATCTAATATAGGAGATTTAGAGAAAAATGAATGGGCTATAGGATCTTAATCAACATCAATATCAGCAGCAGATCCATATGTTACTTCTTTTTCATCATTAGTATCACAAGAAGAAAAATCACTTTCAAGAGACACAGAAAAAGATGGCTCTTCAATATTTGCTTCTTCATTGAAGGAGGAAGCATTCGAATGAAAGAGGGCAGCAGCAACATGAAATGTATGAGAAACTTCTTCATCATGATCAACTTCATCAGAGAATTTAGAGGCCAAGAAATCTTGAGAAATAGAACAAGAGGAGATGCTAGGTTCACTCCATGCTTCATCTTCAATTTCCTGCAAACCAAAAGCTTTGTCCAAAATTTTTCAAAGCTCATATGGATATTCAGCAGAATCTATGAGATGATATATATTTGGAGACATTCCCAAACAAATAATTCCATAAGATCTATCACAATTATTTAGCCAATCAATCTTCTCTTCATAAGACTCAGGTTCACTCAATGCACCAATGGAGACATCAAAGAGACATTGCCTCTTCAAGTATGCACTCATTTTTGGCTTCCAATCAGCATAGTTGAAAGGAGATATTAGAGGAAATTTTGAATCCATATTGAATTTTTTGATATTCTCTAAGAAATACTCTCTGCAACTTGCAAAACAAACTAGGACAAAATCTTGTAAGCTAGACAAGCTCTTCTTCAAAGAGGGATAGGAGACTGGAAGCGCTCCTCAACTTTGTAGAACTTGATCAACCTTGTACCTCTGATACCATGTATAAATAATAGATCAATGCTATGTGCAATGATTCTAAGAAGAATCACAAGAAATAGATCTTTCTACTAAGAATTCTCACAAGCATACACAGGAAAAATAGAGAGAAGAAAAGAGACTGAATCACATGAATGAAGAGATGAATATTGGTGTGTATCCTTCCATTGAATAATTATGAATAATAGCGTACATAAATAGATCTTCCCTCATAGGAAAGTCGAATTGTATGGAAACAACTCATAAATCTCAAAAAGGATGACTTACCAAAATATAGCAAACCCCCATAGGTGAATAAAGCACTTGCTAAATCTATCAAGCACCTCATGAGTTGGAAAAAGCATGAGTGAGTTGTCAAGGAGATGTAAATAACATGCTAATCCTATAAAATGGAGAAAAACTAATGGAGGATGGGTTGGAAACAAAAGCTACCAGTTTCCTAGTTGACTAGATTTTATCTTATCCATAGAAAAGCAGGAAAAAGCAGAAAAAGAAGAAAAAGAAGAAAAAGCAGAATCTGCTATAAGGTCCTGTATATTAATTCTAGATGAACCCAGAATCAGAAATAAATCATTCCTAGGATATGGATGGCATGCATTGACTTTAAGGTGCAAGTGGATGCCAACTAATTAATCTAGTGGGTGAATAATTAATCAAATAATGATTAATTATTTTATCCTAAGTTGTGAGTGGGTTTAATATATTCCAACACCAAGGAGATCAACGAAGGAAATAGGATGGCTGGATAGAGGATTCAGTATTGTGTGACCAAGCACAACTATATGTCATCACTGTTGATGTATATGTAACTTCAGAATGTATTCTTCTATGTATTTTATATTATTGTAACCCGATGTTTATTCCGGGATGTTTCTATTATGTATTTGAGTCATGTGGTCATGCCCTGATGTTCCGATCGGGAGGATTATAATGTAAACAAGTCATATAAAGTCATTAGGTAAGTCCCCACTGTTTAGGGGCACTTGAGTTATTATACACTAATTAAGGTGTAGGCTCGAGTAATAATTATTAGGTCGAGCCTACGTGTGAAATGGTAATTCAAGTGAACCGACTAATATAAATAGAGAGGGTGAGTCTCTCTATTTGTCACTTGTGAATTACATCACTTGCTCTCTCTCAAGTGTGGTGCACCTTTGGAGAAGGAAATTCTTTGGCTTGACAGAAGACAGAAGGCTGCTATTGTGTTGGGAGGTCATCTTACTATTTTGGGATCACATCTTGTGGTGATACTATCTTAGAGGAAGTTGAGGGGTTTTCTCCATTTATGGTTTCCCCTCCTAAAAGCTTTGTGTCTCTTGTCTCTTGTGATATGCTTATGTGATTGCTGTGCTTGTTATTCTCTCCGTGAAAAGATCTTATCATAATGCTAGCTTAAATGTTGATAAACTAACATGGTATCAGAGCTAACCTGAGAAGAAGACATTGTGCAGCTACAGGAACTAGGGCTTCCTATTTTGTGGATCTTCCTCCACAGATTTTCAGCAAAAGTATGCTAGGATGACTCTCCATTGAAGGGTGCATCTTTCTGTCGATGCGGAATTCAATTTCAAGCATTTTCAGTTTCGATGTGGAAATTAGGGCTTTCTACAGAAGAGGAATTTTTGAGTGAGACTAGAATAGGATTTTTATCCTCATAAAAACCGAAATTTAGAGACCTGGATCAATAAATTTGGTTGGGTGAAACTCCGGGAAAGTCAAACCCTAGTTTGACCCTGAGCTAGGAGAAACCCTAAATACTAAAACTGCTACGTTTTGGTACAGTCACTATATTCCACGATTGGTGAAGTATTAGAAGCTAAAAATTGCAGGGGCCGAAGATAAAATCCTGTTGAACACTGTGTCCAAAGGGAAGCTTCTGATTCTCTGTATTCCAGGAGATATGATCTCTCCACGTTAGGGTTCCAGCCTCTTCCAGAAATCATCCATAAACAGGACACTTGGGGAGATCTGAAATATCTTGGACTACAGAGGTCCAAATGAAATTAATGAAGATGTTACAGAAAGGTAACTGATGGTACTTTCAGTGTTCCAAAGGTGAGACTCAGAAGATGAAGTAGTGACACGTGGCATTCCGTACAACTTCAATGTTCTGAACAGTCCAGTAACAGGTAACCTTGGGAAAAGGATCATAAATCCCAAATGGTGAAACCCATTCTGATGAAACCTATGGTGTTAGCTCAAGAACATGAGAGGTTACCGCAGTGAGAAATTTCAGACACATAGGATCAGTAATTTCGGAGATATCATAGAAACAGTAGCAGGCATTTCTACAGAAGAAATCAGAAAATTAGGGCTTCCTGTTCTGGGAGTTTCCCTTCACTGTTTTTAGAAAAGGAGTACATTGGACAGCTCCATTTGAAGAGATATATCTATTCATCCAATCATATATGAAATATTCCAAGTTTTAAAAATTAGGGTTTCTGCGACAAACCCTAGATCAGCGAACTCCGGGACAAGGACGGACACCTCAAATCGGTAAGATCTAATTCTTTGCTATTTCCATTTGAGGTTCTCATTTCAATATGATATATCACATCATCTTGGTGACAAGATTGGGGAAGTTGACAAATTCCAATCTTGGAAGTATATGATCTCTCTGAAGAAACTGGATTGGACATCTTCATGAGTATAGAGGTTCCAGTTTCAGAGGGAGACAAGGCCAAAGAAGACATCATGCTCATGCTTCAGAGGATGATGAACCATCCAGAAAGAGATCCAGATATGAAAGTGAAGATTCTTCAAGCAAGGATGAATATGTTCTGATATCATCTCTCATAGGTAACATTACTCATGGAAGTTATGATTGGCTTATAGACATTAGGGCTTCCAAACATATGACGAGATTCAAGGAATCCTTTGTAAGACGCTCAGAACATGAATCACCTCACAAGGTGAAACTAGGAGATGACTACCAATATCCAATAAAAGGTAGTGGGGAATCTTCATACAAGCTAGACTCTGGTAAGTCTCTAACAATGAAAGAAGTATTGCTTGTGCTAGGATTGAAGAAGAACCTTCTCTCCATTTCAGCATTAGATGCAAAAGAAATGCGGGTGGCATTCATAGATGGTCAAGTCATCATATGGCCAAAAGGAAAGACTATCGATGATACGATAGTGATTGGAGAACAAGAAGGAGGCTTGTACAAATTGAAGGAACAAGCCTTGATCCATGACATAGTAGAGACAAATGATATTTGGCATAGAAGGCTTGCACATGTGCATTACAGAGCACTACCTATTGCAAGCAAAGCTATTTGAAGGGAAGAACAAATCAGAATATCCATAATTTAGAGACCATGCAGTCATAAGAGTCTCTCAAATCAAGAACAACTTGAAGCGGTGAAGAATGCAAAAGTGGTGATGGCCACCTTGAATGGACTCCCAAGATCATGGAATTCATTCATTCAAGGAATGTGTTCTAGAAGGAAGTGATTACAATTCAACAGACTTCAAGAAGAAGAAGAAGCTCGATTCATAAGAAGAGAAGGGAAGATGGAAGAAACTGAAGATCAAGCTCTCATAATCCAAAGAAGATCCCTCAAGCAATGAGGAATATGAAGAACTCAACTCTTGAAGAACCTCTTATCCTCCTTATCATTTGGATAAGAAACGATGCTATCATGAATGAAGAAGACGATGAAGCTGAAGACTCAAGAAGGAGTATGCCCACGAAACAAATAAAGATAAGTATTCAATTGCCATTTCATATTATTGTCTTGTTATGCATTTGTTTATATTTAGTTGATGTATTATGCATGATAGGATGTTTGCATTAATGACAGTATACTACTAATATGTATGTGATCGGTAAGTAGCTCATGGGGCTATACAAATTCTCCATTGCTACTTATCTAGAATGAAACCTCTTTGCTGACATATTGGATTAGTGCACAATCTCAATGTTGTCCTGGTAGAGATGGAAGGCATCTAGAAAGTTTCAGTGAGATATGGATGAATGTTGTATTGGCTAACGTAGTTGCATGATCATATATTTATGCATAAGTGTTTGCTAGTATAAATATTCCTTATGAAATGTTTCTAACCATACAAATGCATTTGACTTGTAGGAAAGATCGCATACATAATCGCTTACAAGCAAAGAAGAATGAAGACTTGTTCCGAAGAACAAGTCACGACAGTTTCAAGACACAGAATAATATGATGAATGCAGTGACATCATTGATGCAGAACCTTCTAGTTCAATAAGAATGATGTCAAGGCATATTATCAAAACCTGAAGAGAAGTTCATAGTTCCATCATGCAGTAGATGGAAACATCGTGGGAAACAAAACAAGATTCGTAGCATGTGGCTTCTCACGAAGAGAAGGCATAGTCTACGAAGAAACATTTACAGCTAATAGAAGTGAAGTCACATGACATGCATAATCATGTGTGAAAATGAAAGAAGGCCTTGTACAAGTTTAGAAGACACCCATGGGATATCACATACATGATGAGCTTGATGAATATCTTAACCTTTGCTACAAGGTTGATAGAGAATGACAAGCTCACAGATGGGTGAAATATGAACTTTTGAAGAAGTTCAAGATAGAGGATCTTAGTATCCAGTGATCCTAGATGGATACTACTTGTCACTCCAGTACAGAATGTTTTAGTGCATAGAGTATGGAAGACAGAGGAAGTATGATGCTCCACTTCAGAGGGAGTGATTACAGAAGATACTGAGGTTCGACATGGTACAACAGGATGGGCAGATTACTGATGATTCTAGGCTTTACTGAGAGTAAAGTAGGATTCCAACCTTTGATCCAAGGTTGAAGGTGGAAGACCAGTGATGCTCCTGTTATGCACTATTGTTCTAGGTATGTAGGTGTGGCAGAGTACAGATGGAATCTTCCTTGGACGAGGGAAGTATGCAGTAGAGATCCTGAAGAGGTTCAGGATGATGGACTGCATGGCCACACTTATGGCATCAAACCTGAAGCTATTGAGTGATGCTTCTTCAGAGATGGTTGATACTACGATGTATCGTCAGATGATTGGGTCCTTGATGTACCTAAGACCAAATATTTGATTTGCTGTGAACACATTGAGACATGTTCACCTGATTGTTGCAAAGCATATTCTGAGGTACCTGAAGGGTACAATTGATTATGGGCTCAAGTATGATGCGAATCAGAAGATTAACCTGGAGGGTTATGTTGATTCAGATTGGGCAAGCAGTGCCATTGACAGGAAGAGTACTTCGGGATGTTGCTTTAGTATGGGATCAGGTGTGATCTCTTGGTTTAGCAGGAAGCAATCCTGTGTGGCACTGAGTACAGCTGAAGCAGAGTATGTCGCAGCTTGTTCAGCTAGTTGTGAGGCAGTATGGCTGCGGAAGCTACTGTCTGATATATTTGATCTCCAGTTGGATGCTACTTGTATACATTGTGACAACCAAAGTTGTGTGAAGTTGTCAGAGAATCCTGTGTTCCATGACAGGTCAAAGCATATTGAGATCAAATATCACTATATCAGGGATATGGTGCAGAGAGGAGTAGTTAATCTCTTGTATGTTGCGACGGAGGAACAGATAGCTGATGTATTGACGAAGCCATTGGCTAGGCTGAAGTTTGAGTACTTCAGAGAGAGACTTGGTGTTCTCCAGATTGAGGCTTCCTCCCAGAGACAGTGATAAGATCCAGAGCTATTCTGACATGGTGAGAGGATTGGTTCCTTCCATGGTTAGATGTAAGGGTTGTGCCATTCTGTTCATGGCTAAAGGATTTAGTTCCTTCCATGTCAGATGTAAGTGCAGAAATATCTCTTCAGTGTGGTTGAGAGTCTTCCATCCTTGGATGGGATTGAGCCATTCTGATGAGCAGGTCAGATGTAAGGGCTGTGCCATTCTGTTCATGGCTAAAGGATTTAGTT
>LPNX010625340.1:69109-90680 GCA_001517045.1 Pseudotsuga menziesii
CACTCTAGGAATGGAGGCACCTGGTCAGTTACTAGGAACACTCAGTCAGGTTGTGCAGATGGCATGTAATTCAGTCCCTGGGAGATCCAATAGGTTGGGTTGTGTTCCCGTAATCAGTCCTGGGATGCTCTTACGAGGTTTTGCCATGACCACATGTAATTCTGAGCCCTGTGAGATCCTATAGGTTGGGCTGTGTGCCTGTAATCAGTCCTGGGATACTCTTGCGAGGTTTTGTGGTGAGACCACATGTAATTCAGAGCCCTGGGAGATCCTATAGGTTGGGCTGTGTGCCTGTAATCAGTCCTGGGATACTCTTGCGAGGTTTTGTGGTGAGACCACATGTAATTCAGAGCCCTGGTAGATCCTATAGGTTGGGCTGTGTGCCCGTAATCAGTCCTGGGATACTCTTGCGAGGTTTTGTGGTGAGACCACATGTAATTCGGAGCCCTGGGAGATCCTATAGGTTGGGCTGTGTGCCCGTAATCAGTCCTGGGATGCTCTTGCGAGGTTTTGTGGTGAGGTCACATGTAATTCGGAGCCCTGGGAGATCCTATAGGTTGGGCTATGTGCCCGTAATCAGTCCTGGGATGCTCTTTCGAGGTTTTGTGACACACGTAATAAGTCCTGAGGATTCCACAGTATGGCTGGTGATGATGAAGACCTGCAGGTGGTGGGCCTACATCCAGCATGAAAAAGGGCTGGCTCTGTAGAACTTCCTATGACGAGATAGTACACACATGATGATGACCAGAGGAGATCCAAATCGAGCTATGATCTAGATCCAGTTATGATGACTCCGAGAGATCCAGATCGAGTGATGATCTATATCCAGTAGTGATGATCCAGATCGAGAGATGATCCAGATCCTGTCCAGAGAGATGATCCAGATCGAGTGATGATCCAGATCCAGTCCAGTGATGTTGATCCAGATCGAGTGATGATCTAGATCCAGTGATGCTTTTTTTTGATGATCCAGATCGAGAGATGATCCAGATCCAGATGACTTGAAGATGAAGATGACTCAGATGATCCAGTTAATGCAGAGAAGAAGACCAGTGCTGAAAAATTGTGTCGAAATAATACCTTCCTAGTTAAGAGGGAGTGTTGATGTATATGTAACTTCGGAATGTATTCTTCTATGTATTTTATATTATTGTAACCCGATGTTTATTCCGGGATGTTTCTATTATGTATTTGAGTCATGTGGTCATGCCCCGATGTTTCGATCGGGAGGATTATAATGTAAACAAGTCATATCAAGTCATTAGGTAAGTCCCCACTGTTTAGGGGCACTTGAGTTATTATACACTAATTAAGGTGTAGGCTCGAGTAATAATTATTAGGTAGAGCATACGTGTGAAATGGTAATTCAAGTGAACAGACTAATATAAATAGAGAGGGTGAGTCTCTCTATTTGTCACTTGTGAATTACATCACTTGCTCTCTCTCAAGTGTGGCGCACCTTTGGAGAAGGAAATTCTTTGGCTTGACAGAAGACAGAAGGCTGCTATTGTGTTGGGAGGTCATCTTACTGTTTTGGGATCACATCTTGTGGTGATACTATCTTAGAGGAAGTTGAGGGGTTTTCTCCATTTATGGTTTCCCCTCCTAAAAGCTTTGTGTCTCTTGTCTCTTGTGATATGCTTATGTGATTGCTGTGCTTGTTATTCTCTCAGTGAAAAGATCTTATCATAATGCTAGCTTAAATGTTGAAAAACTAACAATCACGCGCAACTTATCATTGCTCTTAGCCTCACAACTGGCGCAAGCTGTGCAACAGAGTTGATTTGTACTAACAAACCGTTTGCGACATATGTTGTGACTTAAGACAGAAACACATAGGTCGACATTTATATATATATTTCAATTAGAGGAAATTTCAATTTAAAACAGGCCTTCCAAAAATAATACAAATTCCATGTCATCATGTATTAGCCAATCAAAATGCTTTAAAATTAAAAAAGGGAGCACCTCTTAAACAAAATTTTAATATAAATTTGGGGATAGGTATCATAAAAAAACTACTTTTTTTGTTTGTATTTTCGACATATCTTCTTGTGTTTTTACTCAAATTTCGATCGGAAGAGATCGATTGGTGTGGAAATAAATTTCGCATCCAATGAGTACCCACCTGACATACTTTTGATGGGCCCCTCTACCCCAAAAGCAAGATATACCTGGAAAAATGTGATGATGATGACGGGCCCTGCTACCCCAAAAATAAGATATACCTGAAATATGCCGAGTGGGTATGTCATCATCACGTTTTGTCATGTATATCTTGTGTTTGGGGTAGTGAGGCCCTTCAAAAGTATGCCAAGTTGGTACTTGTTGGATGCAGAATTTAATTCCACACCGAAAAATCTTTCCCAATCGAAATTTGAGTAAAAACACAGGGAGATATGTCGAAAATACGAACAAAAAAGTAGTTTTCTCTTTTCTTCCTCCAAAATTAATAAATGTTAGTTTATTATTTTAATTATTATTTTATTAGTTTTCCTTAGGAGGCCCATTTTAAGTTGAAATTTCCTCTAATAATGATGCCTTCCAAACATTCATCTATTAATTACAGGATAACCCCAGACAATTAAGAAATATTTCAGCATTATACAGAAAGCAAATAACAACCATTCACATAAACATTCACATCATTAATCATCCATTCCAACACAAGAGATAACATTGAAACCCATCTGGGAAAAAACACTAAGGTGCTCTTAATCTAGCATGAGAAAGGATATAGCAATTTGTAGTCTGCAGGATACATACTGATCTTAAGATATGTCTTTACGACTCAGACTTATGGTTCTCAATATCTTTGGTTTGTTCTTCAACCCTACCTCTACTCCTAGCGGTCTGCGCACACAACTGCCAGATCCACGGCTCAGAAGCCTCTCATCACTACCAGATTCTTCCTGAGTCTTCTCTTTTTCTAGTCTCTACAACATTACATCCAAAATGGCGTCCTTCACCATGGATCACCAATGAACAACAAAACAATAATAGGAAAATTACCTAAACATAGTTATGACCAACTAAAAGAAGTCACACCCAACCAATGAAGATGTAGTTGAGGCAAAACCTTTTACAATTGAATCCCTCCTATTTATACTATTTTACATGACCACAAAGGGCCGACTGCATACACAAATTCTGTTAACTATCACCATCAACTGCCCCTCCAGCTACAACTATGGTGATTATGACTTAACACGAGGCACTAACGGCCTGACTTACAAATATCCCTTGTATGTGTGTGGTTGCAGGTTTATGCCACCTTAAATGGACATGATCTCCACCTTTCACTTTCTATTCATTATCACCTGCGTGCTTTTGTGCTCACCTTTCCTTCTTCACGTGCCTTTCCATTCTTCTTGCACTGGTCCTTTTCTTCCTTCGCGATCTTCCTTTCTTTTTGTCGCACGCACGACGCACCTTCTTTTCTTGTGCACAAACTTCTCCCTTATGTTCCTTTCCTAGGCCAACAGTCCCCCAACACTCACATGTGGCTCATCCTGAGCCACTAAGAAATGGACATATGAGGAGGCACGATCTGCGCAACAGCTCCTTCGTTAAAAAAAATTTCTTCTTGTGAACCTTCTATTGCTTTCTGCCTTGCACACTTTCTTCCTTATGTGCAATTTTTTTTTTAATGGTGTTTCTTGTATTGCGGCTTCTTCCCATACTTAGAAGAATTATTATTTTTTTAGATTATAAAATCTCATACAACTTCTTTCTCAACATCCTCTATAGACTTTTAATGGTGAGTTCCACTTCTGACTGTCACTAGGGTTGTTAGCGTCCCATTCTGACACAGCATCGAATTCTTATTATCATTTTCAGGATCCTAGGTATTTTCGTGTGCTTGCTGCAGCTTATTCTCTTATTGTTCTTCCTTGATTTCATCTTTTCTTCATCTTTCCCTTCACCACCCTCTTTTCCATAGATATGGACTTTGAAGAATTGTCCATAATGAAAACCAAAAAATCCCCGCAAGCAAGAGTGGTAGAGGCGAATGATTTGCCAAACTTTCATGAATTTCACCTAAGTAGCATGGTTTATAAGTTTTACTTGGCCATGTGGTACTTCCATGGTCCCTTGACACATGGAGACCTCGCCTAGACTTCTAGAAATTGAGCCTTCCTACTAGCCTTGCAGACTTTGTCATCTGCGGTAAGGACTCTGGTCCTTACCCTACAAACTTTGTCAAATGCGGCAAGGACTCTGGTCCCTACTGGAGTTCTCTTGGGTGCCATAGATAGGGATGCTAACCTACTGAAAAATAAATATCCAAGGATGACATCACCAAATACTTTTAGCTAGGTCGAAATAACTTGCAGACTATTAACATCTTTCTTATTCCGATCCTCACAGATACCTGACACAATGAAGGTTGCAGTAACTGCTTTAGCTTGCAGGGGTACTCTCCATGACACACCCCAACCCATTTGCTACTATAATTGGTGCTCAAGTACCATGACTAAGTGATGTTTTCTCTAGGGGTGCCCACATCTTATAGAAGGAGCATCCGGTCACCTGCCGTGTGGGATTATCCAAGTGCATAATTAGGACAAGACCTTCCTTTGGTGTATCAGATCCGCCTCTCATATTTTCTATGATTAACGGTGCCATCATTCTTCTGTACTGGAATCCATGATCGAGTATTTACGTAATGGCCAATTACCATCATAGATTTTCCCACACTTGATTCACATAGGGTGATGTCTTATCACAAATGCCAAATATTTGTGGAATATTTATTCATTTAACGGTCTATTAGTGCTTTCTAGCTATATGGTACCTCTCGCCATTTGTCTCTTAGATGGTTTTCTGGAAGGTTTTTAGAGCACCATTATTTCTATGCAACTTCCTCTTTCCATGCACTTCATGTTTCCATGCATGTTGTGGTGGGGATCTCTCTTGTTGTTTTCATCCAAATATATATATATTTTGAGCCTCAGCCTCAGTTCCTTATACAATTTTAATTTGTCAGCACTGGTTCAAGCTGCGTAGCAGGACAGACCTTTTCTTGCAATGAATTTACCATCTATTGAACCTTAGCAACTTCTTCTACAACTTCCTCTACTTGTGCGGCCAACTTCTCAATGCAGTCAGAATAGACATGTTCCAACGATTCTGCCTCTATTGATTGTACTATGCCTTGAAATTTCTGCTACACAGGTTTAATATTGTCTGTGAGCTTCTCAACTGCTGACTGATGTGTCTCAACCTCAACTTCCCTAGACTTTTCTGGCTCATGAATCGTCTACACTTCTTGCTACAGTCTCTTGATCTATGCATTTTTGTCAACCTTTTGCTTGAGTGGAAGTTTCCTCATTTCTTCCTTTGGAACGCTGATTTTATCATCTTCCTCTCATACACTCTTCCTCATTTTTTCAGCTATTTCATTTTTAAGTAGTGCTCCCAAAATGGTAGCGACAGCATCTGTAGCCTTTGCGCAGAGGGATTCACCTTATTTGATTTTCGCAGTAGCTTCAGATGCTATTCTTCTTCTTTCCTCAAGCACCTCTTGGGGTGTGCTTTGAATCTGCCTGGCTTATAGCTCCTCCACTTGCTACTGAAGATCCTGCATGATCTTTGTGAGCCTGATCACTTTTTCTAGGGATTCTTGATCTTCTTTCCCTGCTTCTGGTGGGAAATTCTGTAATGGCATTCTTGATAGAGTCCATTAATGTGACGCAATTTTTCTCACGTGCTAGTAGTTCCTGTTCTTTTTCAACAAGAAGTGTGATGCACCCCTATAGTTCTTTTTCTTTCTCCTTCAACAAGGCCTTGCACAAATTTTCCTTCCTCTATTATTTTTCTTCCTGGTAAGCAACAACATTTTCCCTTAGTTGAATTTCGGATGTGGCTGCCTGCTAGATGTTATAGACTTCCTCTAAGGTTAGCTTGGAGAAGTATATCTACGCGTTGTTATCATCATGACTTGCGCTTGTCTTTGCATCTGCCTCTAGTGCCTACCTCTGAATCACCACTCTGATTGGCTGCACTAATGCTGCTATAACTAGCAGAATACTAGGATCAACACCATATGTCTCGACCTCCACTATGGCTTTGACATCCGGGATGGCGTCTAACAACTTATTGAGATGGCCCTCAACTTGGGTAGCAATGTTTACTTGTTGCATATTCATACTGGTGAGGTTATCTTGCATGAACTTAGCAACAATGTCAGCAAGTTCCTGCAAATCATCTTCAGTCAATGTATTCTTGTTCCTTGTTCTCTCAGCGTTCTGCTTCTTAAGGGACGAGTGGTCCTCTTCTTATTGCACGTTCGTTTGTGTCTGCACATGCTTTTGAATTGATGGGCACTCTGATGCATGATGGTCCGAGTCATCAATTTTATCATCGTCCTCATTGTGTTCATGTGATGGATCATCTTGGTTTTCATCGCCTTCATGCTCTTCGCAATTGACTTGGTGAAGTGGGAGTTCCTCTGCATTTTTCCCTTCAGGAAGCGGCTCTGCTTTTGTGCCATACCAATCCTCTGGCCAAAGATTAATAACAACATCCACATCCTCATCTATGACCGTGAAGTCTGCATGGTGCACCTCCTTGAGTGGGTCCTTTGTTGGTAGCAGGGTTATAGTATGCACATCATCTTGAAACTTGATGAATGCGGCATACCTGTGTACCATCGCAGCGTAGATTCTATGGGACTGTCGGATAAATACACATAGTGCCTTTTCGTGGACAAAGAATGGAATGTTGTTATCTTTCTGGAGATCACTGTCCACCTTGTCTTCCCACATATTCTGGTACCTTACACCAAGGAAAGGTAGTTGGACATCCATTTGGATGTAGGCTAGTGAGTTACCCCACAAAGTGAACGAAATCAAGATCATTAGCTAGGAATAGTGGAATTTGTAGGTGTCCTTGTTGTGGGCCTAGAGCACATCGTCTATGAGTTTGTTCAATAGGTACAACAACTAATTGAATCTTCCTCCTAACGTACATAAATATGCTAGTTCCACTACTGTTGCGAAACATTGTGTGGGTAACGCCTTGTAAAAGATCTTACAAGATAGGATATTCGTGGAGATGCTCACACTTTTGTCCTGAATGGTCCTAATCAAGAAGCCCCAACCCGCTCGTTGAAGGATATGCTTCCACTTGATAGGGTTAACGTCTTCCTTGGCCAAGTATGATGCAGGATTTCCACCTTCATTTGTGTTGGGGCTCGAACCTTAATGGTCCTTAATTTTGGTAACTCCGTGGTTTTGGTGCGAAGCTTGTAAGCGGAGTTGTGACTCAAAATAGTCTTAGGGGTGTCGGGGTTGGGTCAAAGCCCCTCTTTTTTTAAATGTCCCATGGTTTGTGGGTACCCATGGTTTAATTCCATGGTATTCTAATAGTGCACTTGTATAAATAAGGCACTTATGTAAAGGAGTTAGGAAAGGTTATAGTAGGTTCTATTATGATGATAATTTGATGCGAAGGATTTAAGGCCTACTTTGGTTTAAGGTTAAGTCCTAGCTATGTGCGTGGATGAACTCTGTAGCTGAGTGCACAGATGGTTTTGGGTTTAAGGTGAAGTCCTAATTGTGTGTGTGGACGACCTCTACAACTGAGTGCGCATAGGGTTTTTAAGGTTTAAGAAGAAAGGTCAAGTCCCAGCTGAGTGCGTGGATGACCTCTATGGTTGAGTGCGCAGAGGGTTCTGAAGGAAGGATCTGCATCTGAGTGCACAGATCAGAACTGTGTGTTTGTAAAAAGTTGAATATAAACACAGTTCTGTGGACGTAGCCCCTACACTGGGGGTGAACCACGTATATCTTGTGTTGTGGTGGTTCTTTTATGTTGTTTCTGTTATGTTTTTATGCATTTGATCAATAGATAATTGATAAAGTAAGATAACTGCTAAGTAATAACTTTGTTGTGAATTCCCAGTTAAGGGTTAAGCAAGAAACTGTCTTTTATCTAAACTGCGAAGCTATTTAAGTAAATGTCGAAGCTCTGTGTTGCATGATTATTATTTGTAAGGCTAAAGGTATAGCAATATCCCTCTTTCACTTGCAGAAACCTGATTCTGTGGCACCCCATAGTTGTTTCGGGTGAGACTGCAACCTGTTCGCACGTTGTTGCCGAAAGGGCCAATACTGTGGGTCTTTTTGTTGGTGCGAAGATAAAAGTATAAAACCCGGGTCTTCCCTAAACCCAACAAATTGGTTCCATTTCCAGGTGAACAGCTTCTGCTTTAAGAGGGATCTACATCGTACCTGGAGGGATATGTTTTGGAGGCCCTTAGTAAAATAAATCAGTGACTAGATTGACGAGACCTATCTAAAATTTGTTGAACAAGAAAATAAGGATCCTCGTCGTAGCTCAGACGACTTCTTGCAAAGGCACATTTTTACTGATATTTATGAAATTTTCTTTGGTAGTATCCACATAGAATTGCGCCAGTGGTTATCCAGGTTGACAGAAAGAAAGACAAACTTCATGGAAGATCAGTTTCCTGACTGGACCCCAACAAGAATTAATATATTGAAAATGGTGAACAAGGCGATATCACGAGCTATTGATTTCTAGACAACGTGAACCCTTGAAGCATTTGTGATGGAGTTCACCATTGACACACATCTTTCAGTGAAGCAGAAAGACAGTTTTTCAAAGGACCAAGGGGTAAGTACCTAAATTCCTTTAGTCTGAAAATTAAAATGCTCTTGGCTAAGAAAGGCATATTGCTTATAGAATCAGAATGCTAGAATTAGTTGCTACTAACCTATGTTTGGAAGAGAAAGTGACTTCGACGAGCAAAGTGGTTTGCTGCGAAGTGGTAAAAGATACAAGAGGAATCTTTGATCCCGATACCGATTATACCCCATTAAGTCCAGAAGAATCTGAATCTGAAAAAACCCTTTTGGTTAGAAACCCTCCTATAACTCCGCAGCACAGATCTGTCCTCCTTGAGAACCTACCGCAGTCTGAAAGTAAACCTAGCCAGAGTAGTCCTATCGCAAGTCAGTCTACCCAAATAATTCCCCCCCCCCCATTACTGGTATTCCCCCTCCTCCTCCTCCCCCTCCTCCCCCCCGATCCACTATCGCCCATATGAATGATGATGTCAAACTCTGAGTCTTTAAAGGAACTGGATCAGAAGATCCAGTGCAGTTTTGTTTCTTATACGAAGCTGTTTGGACTGCTAAGAATATTATGGATCAAAATACTAAAAGAGCGCAGCTGGTCACTTCTTTTAGAGACTGATCTTTGACCTTGTTTATGAATTTTTCCAGTACTCGGAACCATGTCTTGTCTGATATTAAAACAACAATGATCAAGGAATTCAAGAATCCCAAATCAAAGTCACAGTGTATAACTAAACTGAAAGAAATTCAGCAGAAGCGAGGTGAATAAATTGGGACTTTGATCAGAGGTTCAAGGTTCTATTGGATCAAGTTAGTTTCACTATTGGACCAGTGTAGCATAAAGAATGGTTCATTGTAGCACTATTACCTCATATCAGGACTCCACTTATGCAACAGAAGGTTGTTGATCAGAAAAAAGATTTGGAAATTGCTATGAAACTTGAAACAACTCCTATTGGAGATAATTCTGGAATAGCCCAAATACAGGCACAGTTAGTAGAAATGGCTTTGGAGCTTTGCCAGGAAGTGCCAGGAGTGCCACAAGGAAGGAGGTAGGCTGAAGAAAGCAGCATTACCCCTCCAGCCTGTTATTATTGAAGTCCCATTTCAACAATGGGGTTTGGACATTGTTGGCCCAATTACGCCAGCTTCTTCGCAGTAGCACAAATATATCCTGACAGCCATAGATTACTTCACTATATGGGTTGAAGCCATCCCCTTGCGAGTAGTCAACTCGGAACAAATGATATCATTTCTTGATTCTTTTATTATCACCAGGTTTGGTGTTCCCGAATCTTTGATTTTTGATAATGCAACTTATTTTTCTTCTGTAAAATTAACTGAGTATGCATTGGAAAAGGGCATAAAGTTGAAATATTCAGCTAATTATTATCCTTAGGGTAATGTATTAGCCGATTCTTCCAATAAAAATTTGATCAAGATTCTGAAACGCATGGTGGCTAATCATCATAGGAATTGGCATACCGCCTTATCAAATGCCCTGTGGGCTGACAGAGTGACTCCCAAAGCTGCCATAGGAAATTCACCCTTTTTTCTGGTATATGGTAAAGAAGCCATCTTACCTCCTCATTTATTTTTACCTTCTTTATAGCTCTCCCAGTCAGTACAGGAGATAGCATGTTCTGCTATGGAACATCGAATTAATACCTTGCTTAAATTGGAGGAAGATAGGGATTTGGCTAGAAAAAAGTTTGACAAACATCAACAGACCGTGAAACGCTGGTTTGATCATAAAAAATCAGCCAGTAGGGATTTGGAAGTAGGTGACCCAGTTCTGAAATGGGACAAGGAGCACGAAGATAAAGGGAAACACACTAAGTTCCAATGCCTGTGGCTAGGACCATTTATTATTACAGAAAAACTTGGTCCTAGCACTTTCAGGTTGCAGACACTGGAGGGCGACATCGAGAACCTTCCAGTAAATGGTCATCTGATTAAGAAATATTTATGTTGATCCCCCTCAAGGGATTATCCTGTACATACCTTGTGTGGTGTGTTTGGTTTGTAGATTTTGTTATGGTGTCTTTTTGATTTTTTGATTTTAAATATTTCCCCATATTTATTTGTTGTTTTATTTGCGTATTTTTGAGTCTGATCAATTTATCAAACTTCAAACTGATGACTTCTTTCAAGTTCTGTAATTGATCTGTAAATCATGCATGAAGATATCACTATCCTGAAAACTGTCACACTGTTTTACTTCTTGAATAGGGAATGGTTTTTCATCGTTGTAGATTTTACCAGAAATTCTTAAACCATGTTAATATTAATTTAAAATATTAGCCTCTGCAAATATTTTTCCATAAGGATTAGGGCAGTATTTTTCTCGGTTATCTATTTAAATATTTTACGCCATCCCTTCTCATAAAGAGAAATGGACTTGCCTCCCCATCTGCTAAGACAATCTCATTGCAGATTAAATCTTACTACATTCTGGCTATGGTTAGAGTTTTTTCAAAACAATCTAAAGGACAGAGGGTCTCATAATGAGCCGGTCTGTTCATGATCATGGGTTTACATTCAGTAACATTGTCGTTTCTGGTCACCAAGCCTGGGAAATGGCCCTTGGAAAAACACTAAGGGATAAAAGGTCTCATTACGAGCCAGTTTATTTACTGTGGTGCAGATTAGTGACTGACATGGTTACTATCTGGTTACCAAGCCATAATCATGGCCTTCAGGAGTAATAAAATTAAAAGGAAAATGATGGTAACAACTCAACCTCACCAGAATTGTATATTTATAACTAGCAGATGGGATACTGGCATTCTTTGGGCTTTGAAGCAACCCTGTCGAGGCTATGGATGCCTACTAACAGCAGGGCCATGCTTGTGGTATTGAGATTTTATTCTTTAAAACCAAGCCATTTATTGTGTTACTTCTTATGGATTGATTTTTGTTAGAAACCTGATTTTCATCAAATAAATAATTAAAACTGTAAATTTCTGGTAAGTTTTAGAGTTGTGAAATTCCTGAATCTGTTTGAGATGTTAAAATACCGATGTCTTTATAATGGAATACATGAGGGATCTGATTTATTTGATTGCATGGTTTCAAGTTAAAGAACAGAGATAACTGTTCCTCCCAGTCAGTCGACATCTGTTGTGCACTTACTCAACAGCCTTAAAAACATTATTTCATCAAAAAAAATCCTATTTTGTTTTGATGAAATGTTCGAATTTCTCATTGCAAAATCTACAAGATTGACATCTACTGAAATGATTCCTTTTTGAGAGCTACTATATCAATGAAATTCTATGTTTTTAAAACCTTTGCAAGCTATACATTAGTTGACAAAATCACTATTATGAAGTTATTTTTTTTAATGGATTTGCATTAAAAAATCAAGGGGTAAGCGTTAAGAATTTCTATACTTTTTACTCCAACCTAATCTTGAAATATTAATTAAGCATTTATCACTTGATCTTTACCCGTTGATTTTGTTATTATAAATATTGATAAGGCTGCGGAATTGAGAGGTTGATCATTGTATGATTTGTCACATTACCATAGATTTTATTCGAAGGTCAATTAAGAAGTATGCATGGTGAGTCTGTTGTAACTTGGATAAGGTCTAGAGTATCAAAAGACCAATATTTTATATAAACATGCCATATCCTAAGTATACCTTTCCGATTCCAAACCATAGTCAATATCACCATAATTGTTTAATGTTGATTTTTATAATATGGTCTATATTGCAAAGTCTGGTTTTGATTTGATGGTTTGTATTATGTCGCATTGCTCGCCACCTTCGAAGGGTAAATCAAATCTATGGTAAGGGTGACATAGGATTATTGTTTATCATCAACTTAATTTATGTCGTCGCCTCCATTTCCGATCTACCTGCTGTGAGGGTGATATGGTATTATGGCATTTGTACTCGACTCTGCAGATCACATTGAATGGTCAGTACGTAACGAATGTCGTGGCTTCATGCTCATTTAACACCTGTGGTATATATGATAAGTGGTCTCATGTCAATAACCCCGGATAAATAATGGCAAGATCATTTCGATCTGGAGTTGTTTGCCGTCATTTCTCATCGTGACTACCTTGTTGTGTTATCATTCCCCTTCATGCCGAATTTTAAGGGTTATCAGCTGCATCCGCTCATGTTGTAGTCGGTTTATGAATGCATGGGGTTACATTGCTTAGGATTCCTACTGGGTCTGCACCCCGAGTGCTCACTATTTGGTTCTCTGTCATGTTTTGATCTCGAGTATCTTGTCTGGGTGAGTTTTCGTGCATATGCACAATTAGTCATGGCGTCGATGGTGAGAGTCAAGCCCTGTGAGATGAATCTTCTTGATTCCAACCCTGAGCTGTTAGCCAAGGTCGAGGCTGTCGGATGCTTGTCGTTTATTAGTAAGTTCTCAGACTCAAACCCCGAGGTCACGAGGGTGTTTGCTGTGTCTTTGGCCGACTTTCAGGTTAAGGTAGGTGATCTCCAGTTTCGAGTGGATGAGCGTTCAGTTGCGCTTGCCACTGGTCTGTCATTAGCAGGCGAGCGGTGGTTTAAGTATAAGAAAATGGACATTACTGAGTGGAGGTAACTACTGAAAAACCCCTGTCAGGATGTATCATTCTGAACTGGTGTATCCTGCAAATATTTTAAGAAGGAATGGCGCCCCGTCCTGGACTTAATCCATAGGTACGGGACCTGTGAAGGTCATCTCTCTTCGGCTTACATTTACCATCTCAGGTTGATGTCTGTTTTTGTTGGTTTCCCTCTGAATCTACCTTACTATCTAGTTCAAAGTCTGTCCAAAATGTCCTCTGCAATTAAAAAGGGCCCGAAGCACATTAGTCACAGCCTGTTCCATCACGGCTTAGTCAGAATGTTAATTGAGAGGGAATTGTCGAAATTAGACCAGTCATGGGAAGAGTTTATTGAGTATAATGGTTTTTCGGCCTTCTGCCACTATCAGTTCGATTGTCCCGAGGAATGTATCAGGAATCAAGAGCCTAGTCATGTTTCGTTGTCATCTGCAAAAGAACCTCTGTCAAACCCTATCGGCCATATGAACCCCAACACTTGTAATGACCCTGTGTCCACCCTGGTAAGTAGCCCTGGTACTCCTCTCACTTCTAAGCGCATGAGGAGGTCTTCGAATTTGTCACCGGTTACACCAAAGTGTGATGTTGATAAAACCTGCAATCGGGGAGACAGCAGGCCAAAAGCTAAGGTGATGGGTAGGTTTACTAGAAGCATGGCCAAAGGTAATGTTGTCAAACCGCCTGTGAGCGATAGTGTTCATATTGAAATTGTCGTGATAGACGATGAAGAAGGGAACCCTGTTTTGCCTGATGGTGATCATAATGTTGGGAATGAGTTCATCTCGAACCCAGCCGATGATAGTTTCCCTGCGTTTGATAAGGATGTCCGGGTTAATCCTGTTGTTGATTCTAACGTTAATGGGAAGTCCGTAGAGACAAACTTATCAGGTTCATATCAAGTTGGTGATATGATTCATCCGCTGTTTGTTAATTGTCTATTTGTGCCAGAAATTGTTCCTAAGGCTAGGGGAACAAGCCAACACAATCTCAAGAGAAAAACTCAATTCAAACTAGGGTTTAGGGTTTTGTTTATGTGTTTGTGGTTGTAAACTTCAAAAGCATGCAGGGAATACATTCAGGAAATAAGCACAACTAAATCATACACATATAACTGATAAAGATGCATATATATCACAAAGATCCAATAAGAAACCTGTATTGAGATTCACACATAATGGACAAGCAATACCAGAAAATAACATTATCCAGCACTGAAATTGTCAATTAGGAAGCTAAACAAGCTCACAACAAAGCCAACACAGACCAAATAAAGGGGAAAGAGTCATATATTCATAGTTTCATCAGTAAATATATATAATAGTATAGTACCAGTTCCCTGAACAAGTCTGATAGTACAAGCAGCTAGCAGACCTCCTGCTGCTCCAAAAGCAGAACCTTTACAATGACTTCCTAACTCATTTAAATAAGAAAGCTCTCTCAAAATCAGTTAGGTTTTCTGTTAACTACCTCCATCGATTCACTAAGCTAAGTCAAGTGAAAAGTAACTTTTTACAAAATTACATGGTTTGCTAAAAATAGCAAATTCTTAACAAAAATGTTTATCTAAAATGTCCACTAACTAATAACTAATTTAGATCTTCTTTGATGCCTCTACAAGGAGAGATATTCCATCTAGGCTTCGAATCCTTTCCTTAGCTCTTTTGTCCTTTTTCTCCATGTCAATTAACCTTTTCTGCAAATCTTCATTTTCCGGTTGCAAGTGGTCAACAGTCTTCTCCAACTTTGCACAGTACCTGTCAGCAACCCTTTTCCTGCTAAGGACTTCTTTAGAAATTTCTGAAAGCTCCAAAAAATGTTTATGCATATCCTGTAATTTCTCTACCAGCTCTTTATTAACTTTGAATAATCCATCATTCATTTCTTGCAGGTGCTTCATGTGTTTCCTGTATCTCTGAATGCTTTCCTGTACATTTTCTTCATCAAAATCTAGGATCTCTGATATATTGTCCTCCTGTATTAAAAGATCAGAAAAATCATCATGGACAACTGATTCTACTAAATATCCTGCTTGCCTGAGAATATCCTGATCCTCTTCATCCAATTTATGATCTCCAAAAGCATCTGCCTTTGTTGTATCTTCTTCTTGCTGCTTGGTAAGTCTATCTTTAATTTCAGCAATTATTTCAACTAATTCAGACCTAGGCTTTGTCTCTGTAGGTTTGGAAGAGGAGGAAGGCTTGACAGTTCTCTTTCCTTTACCTTTACTGCTCTTTTCAAAGATTTCTGTTTTTTCACTAGAGGAAGAACTAATCACCACAGCTTCCTGTTTGGACTCTAGTTTGGGGTTAAGCAGCTTTTTCATGTTCCATCTCAGCTTGTTAGTAGGTCTGGTTTGAGGCCTTTTGTATGACCTTCTGTATGAAGCTACCTTCTTCCTTTTATTTTCCTTAGACTTGTTTGATTTTACCTTTGAGTTAGTAAAGTCTCCACATGCTTCTGTACTTGGCTCTGTCTCAAAAATCTGCTGCTCATCTTCCAGTAAATAACCTTTATCTTCAGATAGTATGGTAAGAGGCCTCCTTGGTTTAGTTTGTAATTCCTCTTCATGAGTAGCAGCTCCTTCTATATCAACAGTCCTAGCTTGCTCAGAATGTGCTACTGGTGGTAATTTCAAACAAGGCTATACATCTTCACCTGCAAATAATGAGTACTTGGCTTTAGGGTATTCTGAAACCACTTTGAGCTGACTGTCATCCTTCACCTGTTTTGCTACCTGCTATGTCACCTTATTGGCTTTGACCTCATCTTTACTTGTAGGTTTGACTGAGTGACCTAGCTTTTTGATCATAACCTTCCCCTTGTCAGTCTGTCTCTTTGATTGCTGTTCTTCTTTTTGAGGATGAATATCTGACCAAAATAAAAAGAAATCCCAATTCCTTCCCTCATGCTGCAACACTGTAGTGATGATCAATTTAATGAGACCATGGTGAAAAAGTGACTGGGAAGTGTGATCATCCTGTGGCTTTATTTTACTTGACATCTTCTGCAGGCTTTTTAAGAAAAAGAAGGGCAAGTTCATTTTTGAAACTCCTGTTATGTGTTGCAGGAACCTGAAGTGGTATTTAAAGACAAATGAATATCTTCCTTCACAAGTCACATAACTTTGAAGAATTCTTAAAGGCTCAATCCACTCCTTCCTGAAATTTTGTATGAGGATACCCTTGCTCCAGTCAGGAGTCACATTAGGCAATAAGTATCTTTGGGGTTCAAACTCAAAAGGTGATTTTTTAAACCAGTGCTCTCCCTCATTGCTGATCTCAGTAGATTCTGCTATTAACTCCACAGTTAGCTTGAGTTTCAAAGCATCCATCATGATCATATCTTCTTTAAGTCCCTTGGCAAACATGCAGGACACCTGAGCATTGAAACCATCAATCTTCTTGAAAAACTTCAACCATCCTGCCTGCTGAAACAGTTCTGCACAGTCTGGAAGTTTTTTAACCCAAGTTAGGTCTGTGGGCTCAGCCCTGTTGACCTTTCCACTTTTTCCCATATTCTCCTTTCAAAAGATAGAAATGATCTGGCTCAAGGTTTCAGAAATGTTTTGAAACTGGTTTGCTGTTGTTTGACCTCCTTCTCACTCTAGTAGGTACCCCTGTACAGGCCTGCAATGTCAATTTTCCCCTATTTACACCATACAATTTGCTTCATTGATAGCTACACTGTGAAATCAGATCAAACATACGTGAAAACTGTCATATGCACAATAGTCTCTGCTTGATTTTCCAAATTGCACCATCAGGCAGAATATCAAACTGTTTGAGTACATAAGCCAATCCAATTCCTGGTTTTAGGGTTTAGGAAAAACAGTAGGATGTGTCTTCAAACATAAACTCCATCTTTATGACCAACTGGTTTGAAACCTTCAAAATGGCACTGCAATGTCCAGAGTGTTTCAAATGCGATGGAAAACAGTCAATGAATATGGATATTTTATATTAATGTTTCACTTGAATCCCTGCATCCAAAAAGCATCAAGACAGCTTCACCTCAAACCCTAAATCTTCCACTGCTTCATATTTTCAAACACAACATCACCCATAAGCTCATCGAATCAAGTTGGACTGTCAGTATGAAAAGAAGGAACAAATACACCAGTGTTTGAAAAATCTTTATCTTAGCCACAAACTGTCACCAAATCCTATACATACAGCCTACATGTCCTGCAGTCGTTCGAGCATGATTCTCCCAGCAGATAATTTCACATATCATGACAATTCCACAGTCTTCAAACCACTCGAATAAATCAACAAAACAGCCTCTGTGTGAAAAATGAGCACAACCAGTAAATCTATAAATTTTCTGAATGTTGTCTTCTGTAATTTCTAGTTTATATTTGCATTAGGTCAGAGACAAAACTCCATTCAATCAACTCCTTACAATCACCATGCATCATGACCAGAGTTTCGAATATATGGGAGAACAAATTATAAACTATCTGCCTTCAAATAGTCACTACAATTTCACAAGCTGAAAGCTTTAAATTCGAAGCCTCTTTACTGCTCTGTTCCTTCAAATTCTTTATCACAGCTCCTGGTGACTACTTCAGTGGTGGAAGATTTATCTTATGTCCCATTCTATCATCTTTAACAACCAATTTCTTCAAATCACCAAGCAGCAAGAAAAACCCAAGTTTTGAGCTATAAGGGTTTTATAGCAAGGTACCTACCAATTTTTAAATTTCGTGGCTTAAGGCTTCGTCTTAAAGTGGCAATGGTCTCTCCTCAGGTGCACAAGTGTCTCCAGGTCATCTCCTCAACCGCAAATGAAAGAATTAAGAAGCCCTAACTTTCTGCTAGCGTTCCCAATGCTGTCTTCCTTCACAGGAACATAATCCATCTTTTTAGCATTTTGATTCTCCTCCACGAACTCGCCTTCATATAAAAATGCATGTGGAACGAAACATTTGACAGTTTAAGCCGAGATTTGATGATCTTCTCAACGGATTCCACGTTTTTAGCAATGATGAACTTGCTTTGGCTGCGTGACTAAAATCTGCTAAAATATGTGTCTAAACTGCAGTCACACGTGTTAAAACACCTTGAAAAATACGATCAGTCACTTCCAGACGAAACCCATGATGAAAATCTGCGTTAAAATCAGAAAAACAGAAAGGCGCGATATTTTTGTAGCGCAGTCTTTGTTAAAATTTCTACCAGCGCTACAAGAATAATTACTAAGTCCAATTTGCGCAGTTTTGCAACTTTTTGTCAAATTGTCGGAGGTTTAGAGAATTGCTAAGGTTAAGAGATAAGTATAGCTCCTCTCACAACACATTAATGACTCAACCTTTGAATACAATACCTTCTTTACCCCTTTTAAAACATAAAAAGACCATCAAAAATCAAATAAAATCTAAAAAGATTGTGTTGAAAACCTATTCAATTAGCAATAAAACTTCTAAGGAGACCAAAACTAAAAATTAAAACCAAAAATTTAACTGAGGTAGATTGAAAAACAAACCAAACTGGAGAAAATAAACCAAAAATGGAGGAAAAATTACTGACTTAACATCTGGCTCCAGCTGGGGATGAAGTCCTCCCTGTGAGACTTCAAGAACCTGTAGACCAGTGCCTTCTGTCCTTTATTCACCTATCTGAAAACTTCCATTGGGCTATGGAGTCTTTATTCAACCTTACTCACACTGGTATGTACAATGAAGAGTGAAAATGATCTCATAAACTGTAAAAATGCTTGAGGAATCGCCCATTGACAGGGCTGAGCAATTCCTCACCTTCCAAGGACTGCAAGATGAATGTATTATTTTCCAAAACTTTAGCTATCAGAAAGGGGCCAAACCAAAGATTATCAAATTTTCCATGCTTACCTTTCTGTTCCTTTCTTGCATCCCATCTTAAAACTAACTCACCTTCTGAAAATGTATGCTCTTTAATTCTTTTGTCAAACCTATTTTTTACCTTAGCTCTGTACAGCTGAGCTTCTTTGTCCACCTTCTCTCTATGCTACTGCAACTCAACCATCTCAAAAATCCTCCTTTGCATGTCATCTGGTTCCTCTTGAGAGTTCTGGAGGAACTTCATTACTGGGATCAACTGGGAATACTGCTTCTGTTCCATACACCAGCTGAAAAGGAGAAGTACCTATGGCCTGCTTTACTGTAATCCTGTCTTCCCACAATGCATACTTCAGCATCGAATCCCAAGACCTTTTGTTATGTTTGAGCAATTTCTTAATGCTTTGAATGACATTCTTGTTGGATGATTCAGCCTGGCCATTTCCCTGAGGGTAATAAGGAGTTGAATGTTTCAAAACAATGCTATTTTTTTCACAGAAAGCCACCATTGCTTTAGATTTGAATGCCTTGGCATTATCAGTTATTAATCTGTGTGGACAACCAAATCTGCTCAAGATATTGTCTTCAATGAACTCTATAATCACCTTATCTGTAGCATTCCTTGTAGGAATAGCTTCTACCCACTTTGTGAAGAAATCTGTGGCTGTCAGAATCCAATGATGCTGTCTAGAAGATGCTGGATTTATCTCTCCAATAAAATCCAGACCCCATTGCTGAAAAGGGGCATGAACTACGATAGGCTTCAATGGAAAGGATAATAATTTCTGTTTACCTGTAAATTTCTGACAGGGTATGCAAGCTCTCACCTGCTGGTAAACATCTGAGAAGAGGGAGGGCCAATAGTATCCAGCTCTCAAGATTTTGTAAGCTGTGGTTTTCTAATATTTATGCCCTCCACAAGCTCCTTCATGGGATTTTGAAATTACTTCCCTTATTTCATCCTGATCCAAACACCTTAACAAGATGCCTCCTGGGTCTTTCCAAAACAATTGATCTTCCAGCAAACAATATTTAGTAGCTTTCAGTTTCAGAGACCTAGCAGCCTTCCTATCTAAGTGATCAGGGCATTGCAAAAATAATAGGAAATAGACAATGTCAGCATACCAGTCTGAAGATGAATAAGAGTCCATGATCTTTTCTTTTTCAAGTGCTGCTTACTCTTCTTCATGAGTACTATCTTCAGCCATGATATGCAGACCCAATGCTTGACAATTTGAACCAGCAAGCAGTTTGGCCAATCCCTGTCCTTTGACAAGCTTAGTAGGCCTGATTTCCACCTCATATTCCATAATTTTAGCAATCCACTTACCCCTCTTTCCTTCACTGTCAGGCTGAGTTAGAACATCTTTCACTGCTGCATTTGGAACAAAAGAAATCACCTTTGAATGAAGAATATAAATCCTGAAAAATTTCAGAGCTTTCACCAGAGCATAGGCTTGTTTTTCCAGAATGTTGTACTTTAGTTTAGAATCCCTCAGAGTCTTACTGAAAAAGGCAATGGGATGCTCTAGTCCTTCCTTGTTTTTCTGAAGTAGGACAGTTGCAATTGTATCTGCTGAAGCAAAAGAAAAAGTAAGAAATTCCTTGGCAAAGTCAGGGCTTACCAACACAGGTGCTTCAGTCAAAGCCACCTTAATCTTTTCGAATGCTGCCTTCGCTTCAACAGTCCATTTAACCTCTTGGTCCTTCTTTAACATTGCTGTGATTTGTTTGATGGTCTCAGCAAAATTAGGAATAAACCACCGCAGAAAATTTATCTTGCCAATAAATGATTGCACATCCTTTTTGCTCCTGGGCAAACTAATATTTAGTATTGCTTTGACTCTCTTAGGGTCAATTCTAATGCCACCAGCAGACACCAAATGACCCAACAGTCTACCCTCTTGAACAACAAAATGAGATTTCTTGGGGTTTAAAGACAGTCCAAATTTTCGGCATTTCTGAAAAGTTTGCCTCAAATGTTTTAAGTGTTCATCATCAGACTGTGAGAACACAGTAATTTCATATAAATAAATGACAACAAACTTATCTTTCTCACCTACGAATGCAATATCCATTGCCCTCTGAAAAGTTGCTCCGTCATTCATCAGCCCAAAGGGCATCTTATCGTACATGAAGGTTCCCCAGGGGGTGGTAAATGCCGTCTTTTCTCTGTCATCAGGGTGCATGGAAACATGATTGTACCCTGAAAATCCATCCACCATGGAAATCCTCTGTGCCCCCACAACTTGCTGTAAGACCTGTTCAATCTTTGGCAAAGGATAATTGTCCTTTAATGAAGACCTGTTAATATTCCTGAAATCAACACACAATCTAATCTCCCCATTCTTTTTCCTGACAGGTACAAGATTTGCAACCCAGGAAGAGTACCTGAGAGGCACTATTATCTTGGCCTCCAGTAACTTTTTAATCTCTTTTTCAATCACAGGGAACAAGGCTGGATTAATCCTTCTCAATTTCTGTCGGAAAGGATTGACATTGGGCTTCAAGGGAACCTTATGCTGAATAATAGCTGTGTCATAGGTTTTTAATTCTTCATAGGACC
>LPNX010625340.1:96647-119867 GCA_001517045.1 Pseudotsuga menziesii
TGGTCTGTTCCTTCAAATTCTTTATCACAGCTCCTGGTGACTACTTCAGTGGTGGAATATTTATCTTATGTCCCATTCTATCATCTTTAACAGCCAATTTCTTCAAATCACCAAGCAGCAAGAAAAACCCAAGTTTTGAGCTATAAGAGTTTTATAGCAAGGTACCTACCAATTTTTAAATTTCATGGCTTAAGGCTTCGTCTTAAAGTGGCAACGGTCTCTCCTCAGGTGCACAAGTGTCTCCAGGTCATCTCCTCAACTGCAAATGAAAGAATTAAGAAGCCCTAACTTTATGCTAGTGTTGCCAATGTTGTCTTCCTTCACAGGAACATAATCCAGTTTTTTAGCATTTTGATTCTCCTCCACGAACTCGCCTTCCTATAAAAATGCATGTGGAACGAAACATTTGACAGTTTAAGCCGAGATTTGATGATCTTCTCAACGGATTCCACGTTTTTAGCAATGATGAACTTGCTTTGGCTGCATGACTAAAATCTGCTAAAATACGTGTCTAAACTGCAGTCACACGTGTTAAAACACCTTGCAAAGTACGATCAGTCACTTCCAGACAAAACCCATGATGAAAATCTGCGTTAAAATCAGAAAAACCGAAAGGCGCGATATTTTTGTAGCGCAGTCTTTGTTAAAATTTCTACCAGTGCTACAAGAATAATTACTAAGTCAAATTTGTGCAGTTTTGCAACTTTTTGTCAAATTGTCGGAGGTTTAGAGAATTGCTAAGGTTAAGAGATAAGTATAGCTCCTCTCACAACACATTAATGACTCAACCTTTGAATACAAGACCTTCTTTACCCCTTTTAAAACATTAAAAGACCATCAAAAATCAAATAAAATCTAAAAAGATTGTGTTAAAAACCTATTCAATTAGCAATAAAACTTCTAAGGAGACCAAAACTAAAAATTAAAACCAAAAATTTAACTGAGGTAGATTGAAAAACAAACCAAACTGGAGAAAATAAACCAAAAATGGAGGAAAAATTACTGACTTAACACTGTCTGTTGGAGAAGATACGCAGGATGGAGAGTGAGGTGACTAAAATGTCAGCTCATCATGATATTGTGGAGGCTGAGAATTTAAAGTTGAAAGAAAAGGAGGATGCAAATGTCAAGTGTTTTTATCGCCTTAAAAAGCATAAGAACCGTTTGATTCGTAGAGTATTGAAGTTGCAGAACGAAAACCATAAGAACGAAGAGAAGTTCTGTGAATTGAATGCACAGGTCACCCTGATGCAATTCAGGGGTCAGTCGCACAATTCAGCAAAGGGTGTAAACATTCAAGTGTTTAACGCCCCTGTGAAATTATAATGTTTTGGGGTGCACTTATGTTTGTTTTCAGTTTTGAAGTATGATAGATTGATAATCAAGTTTTTCCTTACAGGTATTCTATTTGTGTTAATTTATTTATTATTTAGTTTATTTGATTTTATTTGTTTGTTTGCGTTTTAATTATATTGCTTGTGTGTGTGCAGTATCGCAGGTAGTGTTTTGGATCCTCTTTCCCAGATTTTGATGATTGCCTATTGTCTGGACGATCCCTACATAATTGGGAACAAATCAATTTGGCGGAGCTATTTTCCAGGTGTTGTCACATCATCAATATTTTTGATGTTTTTGATTGAATGTTATGAATCGAATCTTGCCCATTTCTAGACATTTCCACATATATAGAAAAATGACATGTTTCACTTGTCATTTTTAATGGGAATCGGTTAAGATTTCAAATTTACAATCTCCAGTTTATAGAACTATTTAGTTTTGGGAGATTAAATGTATTTAAAGGGAAAAGAGCATGACAGTAAGAGGGGTCGATAGTTTGGGAAAGGTCAAGACAAGACTACTGTTTGATTGTTCCTGTGACTCAAGACAATTTGCTGTCAGCAGCTATAGTATTTTAAACTGGTGATACTTATATATGATTACAGTATTTATACTTTGCATATATGTTCATGCTATTGCTTGGTCTTGTTACTTTTTCTACATTATTAATGTTTGTCATGATCTCTTTGATGAATTATGCAAATATATATTTTACAATTGTCGACTTTTGTTGATTTCGATTTTGCTGATATATGTCATGTTGTAAGTTCTGATGATTGACATCATAACATATGTGATATAAGCATTCACTATATGATCTTGTTAATTTATGAATTTCTTTCGAGTATTTGCAAGATTATTAATGCAGTAGTCCCATTGGCAGATTTGATTTCAGGTTAATATTTTCGCTCCTGATCAGGATAGGACTTAGATTAGATAATTAGTTTTTCTTATTTATTTTGAATCGGATCTTCATATTTATATTACATTCAGATCATTTTCTTATCTTATGATTGATGTACAGGTGTTTATAATGTATCTGTGTAATTTATCTACTTTGTTGATATTTAGTTAACCTTTTATTCTTGCTTGAAGTAGATTCAATTTAACAGATTAATCTTGTAATATATAATATTTATTGACTTGTATAGGAATAAGCATAGATCTGATTAACAAACAATAACTTTAGTTTTAGTTTTTAGATTTCTTTAGTCTTTCAGGGTAACAGAGCCTTTAAACCTGTCAGGAACAACCATTCCAAAAAGCTTGGATCCTGCTTAAAGGATCCCAATCTGGGTTGTCTTCCCTCGTTACGTGCATAGTCACATATTCCCGTCAACAATGGCGCTAGAAGGAGGGGCAGCCTAAATGGCTGATGAAAACAATCCTGTACACAATACTAATCACCCCTCTACCCCTGAATTCACACCACCTTCTCGATCAAGTGGATTACAACCATCATCACAACCACGTACTTTTCAGTCGTCACAAGTGAATGAGGTTCCATTGATTGATACGGTTAGAAACCTTATATCTCAGTTTAATTCTAGTAGTGCTCACCCACTTGAAGAACTTGACCGTTTCGAACATGTCATCAACGAATCCCAGAGGATTTTAACCAGAGCTTATTCGAATCTCACCCGGATTCAACCTACCCAATTCCCTCTTCCACAGATCAAAAGACCACGTACCCTCCGTACTGAGCATACCTATGAAGAGGAAAATCAGCTTGTGAGTGTCTTTGTTAATCGTCAGTTACATCAATATCTGATAGACACCAGTCAACCTTCATCTTCTTCAAGACCACCTACTACTGGAGGATATGGTCAACCACCATCACCACCACACTCGCCTCCTCACGTTTTTCAAACACCACCTTCACCACCTCCATCACCAAGAAACATGGCAGGTGTAAACGTTAACCCTAATGCTAATCTACCATGGTTAGCCCAGGATGCGGTTGCTGTTCCAGATGATCAACATCCTTTACCCAAGCATCCTGAGAAATTGTTTCCTAAGTTCAACCCCGAGTTGAAAGAGCCGGCAGAGGACCATGTCAAGAAGTTTATGCTAGTAGTTCGACTCTTGGTTGTGGAACATGAAGATGTAGTCTGTCAACTTTTCCCTTATACATTTGAGGGTAAATCTTCTACGTGGTATTTTTCACTCACGGCTGGTTCCATTACCAGTTGGAATGAATTCGAGGTAGCTTTCATGAACAAGTTTGGAGACGATAAGACTCCAACTGCGTTGGTGTTAGAGTTGTCTAGGATTCGCATGGAAACCAAGGAAAAGGTCAAAGACTTTAACCAACGATTCCTAACTCTGAGAAACAGAATTCTTGCTACTTCAAGGCTGGCTGAGGATGTCACTATTGAATTTTACACTTCATCCTTGCCTGTGTCAATGGCCATGTTTGTCAGACAAAAAGCCAAACTTACCCTTGCTGAAAACTTTGAAGAAGCAATTAAGGTTGAGAAAGATATGTATACCATAAAGGCAAACCCTGGGGTAGATACTGATTCTGCATCCTTTTCTTGAAAGAAGACTGACAGTCCTACCATAAAGACAAACCCTGAGAAAAAGGGCCAAGATGCTTTAGATCTAGACACCCTCCAAAGAGTTATTAAAAAGCTGTCTAATGAGATCATTGATCTGAAGAAAGGAAGTTTCGAGGGTACGCCCAACAAAGAACCACCCAAACAGCTGTTTAGGAGACCATTCCAAAACACAGCTGCAAAACAGACTCCACCCTTTGAAGCCAATAGCGTTGATGAGATTAATAGTTTCCTAAAACTATTAGTCTCAGGTCTTGAAACATCAGCTGAAAATGAAGCACAATCTTCTGGGCAGAATGCTGAAGATACCCAAAACACTAATAATAACAATGAAGATAAACCTCCTCAGGTTATCAGTCACTTTTGGGATACAACAGAATTGACTGATGACGAAGATGTGGTTGTCATGAATGTCAATAAACATCAGCATAATACCAGAAGTAAGAAAGATCAGACCTCAAGTGAACCTTCTACAACTATTGCAGGTGACCAGTCAACTGACAAAACAAAAAACCAACCCCTAAATGCTAAATTTGCACCTTCTATTGATTTAGAATATGATCTGGTTGAATATTTAAAGAAAGTCAGGGCCAACATTTCTATCTATGAACTTCTCAAATTGCCTATAATTCGAGATAAGATGATGCAAGGAGTATCTTTAGGTAAAAATAGCAAAACTCCCACTACACAAAATAGTGTTGCTAATACCAAAGATAACTCAACTAAATCTTTAGTCAATGCATCATCTATAGGTAAGAAATCAAACTCATCAACTCCTCCTTTCTTACTTACATTTTGAAATTTGCAACCGCAATGTACATAACTGTATGATAGACTCAGGGGCTTCTAAAAATGTCATGCCATACTCGGTATGCAAAAAACTTAATGTTGTCCCTGTGCCCTATGATACAAGCATTGTACAGCTTGACCGATCCAATGTCAAAGTAATAGGGAAGTTGAATGAGGTGCTGATAAGATTAGCTTCGAATCCTCAGGTCCATTTTATCATCAATATAATTGTTGTAGACATCCTGGAAGCATATGGTTTATTCCTTAGCAGGGATTGGTTAGAAAAACTCAAGGGATATTTTGCCACAGACTGGTCACACTTATGGATATCTCATAACGGTCACCCAAATAAGATTAGGATTGATCGAGAATGGTATATGAAGCATACTGTAACCGAAATCGATGATTCAAATGAACCGGTCTTATTCACTAATACCATTATGGGAAACTATATGGTTGAATTTTGCTTTGGTAACCTTGAAGCTGAAACTTCATCAGTTCAGGACCCAGGACAATAGTATGAAATTCTCCATTTTTCTCAAGTCCCAGATGAAGTTCCAGTTCTGAACACTGTGCATATAGATCTGGATAATGATCTCTGGTCTCTATACTTTGACGGGTCTAAGTCAAAGGAAGGGGCTGGGGCCGATTGTTTATTGATCGATCCCCGTGGAAGAAGGTATTTCATTGCTTGCAGGTTAGAATTTGATTGCACCAATAACATTGCTGAATATGAAGCTCTCATTCAAGGGCTGAAAAAATCAATCGACTTGGGAGATAAAGCTTTGGTGGTCTTAGGAGACTCAGAAATCATTGTTTGGCAGGTACGTAAGACTATACATTGCATTGCTGGGCATTTGAGAAATTATCGAACATAGATATGGAATCTGTTATTATCATTTGAAGCCTTCAAGATTAGTTCTATCCCTCATTATTTAAATCAAGAAGCAGATTTGTTAGCTAATGTGGCTTCAAGGTTAATCCCGTCTGAAGGGATTCTTGCTGATTCATTCTCTGTTGAATTGCTTTTCAAGCCTTCCATACCTAACAACGTAGTCAATTGGAGATTCTTCGATGATGACCAGCAGTTGATTGATTTTCTAACCATGAAGGACACTTTCAAAGATGTGGTCATCAATGAAAAGACTCATGACGAAGACCTGTATAACTTTGCGGTAATTCATAAGCCTTGTTCAATCGAGGAATCTCTCGATCAGGTCAACACTCTTCCCAGATATGTGATTAAACTGGAGAAATTTTATGATCTAAAGGATAAATTTAAAGCTGCGAGGAACTGTAAAACCAACAGCTCCGTTATGCAATCTGAAGTTGTAAATCTAGGTACTGAAGCCAATCCCCAATGTGTCAATCTGGGCAGTACATGTACCGCCTAGGGAAAAACAGACTTCATTAAACTCTTCAATGAGTTCAAAGACATTTTTTCATGGACGTATGACAACCTTAAGATGTTTGATCCAAATATAATGCAACACGTCATCCCCATGAAACAAGAGGCTAAACCTTTTCAACAGAAATTGAGGAAAATGCATCCTAGCCTAGAACCAGCTGTTAAGAAAGAACTGAATAAACTCCTTGCCGCTAAAATAATTTTCCCAGTACGACATGCCTAGTGGGTGGAGAACCTTGTTCACATAAGAAAGAAAAATGGTGATATCAGGTTTTGCATCGATTTCCGAAATTTGACTAGGGTTTATGAAAAAGATAATTACCCTGTTCCTCCAATGGAAAAAATCCTACAACAGGTCTCCGGATCTGAAATGTTTTCACTGCTAGATGGTTTTTCAGGGTACAACCAAGTGTTAGTATCCAAAGAAGATCAATTGAAAACAACTTTTAGAACTCCTTGGGGAACCTATGCCTATAGAAAAATGCCATTTGGTCTAATCAATGCCGAGGAAACATTCCAAAGGGAAATGGACATTGCATTTAGAGGTCTGATCGGTAAATTTGTGGTCATTTATCTTGATGATGTTACTGTCTTCTCAAGAAATAGAGCTGATCATTTAAGCCATCTTAGGAAGGTTTTCGAGCGCTGTAGGAAATATGGCATTTCCCTGAATCCAAAGAAGTCCATATTTGCGGTTATAGAAGGTAAGTTACTGGGTTTTGTAATTTCTAAACAAGGTATTAATATTGACCCAGAGTGTACCCAGGCTATATCTCAGATTTCCATGCCTCACTCAAAGAAATCTATGCAGTCATTTCTTGGGAAGATAAATTTCGTTTCTAGATTCATTCCTAGGTTCACTGAAATTGTTAGGCTGCTTCAGAAAATGATTAGAAAATATGCTGAGTTTAAATGGTCTACTGAAGAGAAGCAATATTTTCGTGACATATTAAAAGTTGTTGCTCAAGATCCTACCTTAACAAGCCCAGATTTTTCCAAACCTTTCATTTTGTATACGCTTGCTTTTGATTCTTCATATGATGCTGTTCTGACACAGAAAAATCAGAAAAATAATGAAGCTTCGATTGCTTTTACGAGTTCTGGTTTGAACGGTGCAGAGTTGAACTATCCAGAAGTAGACAAGCAAGCTTTCGCTGTTTTCAAATCTGTCAAACATTTGCGGCCTTACTTACTAAAGTCCCACGCCAAGGTCATTGTACCATATTCTGTAGTTAGAAACCTCTTGGTACAAAAGTATCTGGGTGAAAAGCGAGCACATTGGGTCACAGCACTTGAGGAATATGACCTGGAAATAAAAACTTTAAATATTGTCAGAGGACAGGGACTCTGTAAGCTAGCAGCTGGATCATCAGATGTTTCTAAATCTGATCTGCACTTCTTTGATGAACATTATCTATTTGAAAGGGAAGTTTTCCCAATCTCAGCGCCCTCTGATTCTTGGTACAATGATATTAAATTTTTTCTATTGCATGGGAGTGCCCCTGAACATCTGGATTTACGTAGCAAGAGAGATTTGAGATTCAAATCTGCTCCTTATCAGCTGATCAATAACATTTTGTTTAGAAAAAACTTCGAAGGATTTCTCCTTCGTTGTTTACAAAAAAGTGAAGCTGATAATGTTTTGTCCCAATTACATGCAGGACCAGTCGGGGGACACTTTGGCGGAGAAACCACTACGCACAAAGTACTCAAAACTAGATATTACTAGCCCACTTTGTTCAAGGACGCATTTGTCTTTGCTAGTAAGTGTCAGGAGTGCCAGAGGGCAGGAGGCAGGATGAAGAAAGCAGCATTACCCCTCTAGCCTGTTATTATTGAAGTCCCATTTCAACAATGGGGTTTGGACATTATTGGTCCAATTATGCTAGCTTCTTCATAGCAGCACAAATATATCCTAACATCCATAGATTAATTCACTAGATGGGTTGAAGCCATCCCCTTGCGAGTAGTCAACTCGGAACAGGTGATATCATTTCTTGATTCTTTTATTATCACCAAGTTTGGTGTTCCCGAATCTTTGATTTTTGATAATGCAACTTATTTTTCTTCTGTAAAATTAACTGAGTATGCATTGGAAAAGGGAATAAAGTTCAAATATTCAGCTAATTATTATCCTCAGGGTAGTGGATTAGCCAATTCTTCCAATACAAATTTGATCAAGATTCTGAAACGTACAGTGGCTAATCATCATAGCAATTGGCATACCGCCTTATCGAATGCCGTGTGGGCTGACAGAGTGACTCCCAAAGCTGCCATAGGAAATTCACCCTTTTTTCGGGTATATGGTAAATAATCCATCTTACCTCCTCATTTATTTTTACCTTCTTTACAACTCTCCCAGTCAGTACAGGAGATAGCATGTTCTGCTATGGAACATCGAATTAATACCTTGCTTAAATTGGAGGAAGATAGGGAGTTGGCTAGAAAAAAGTTTGACAAACATCAACAGACCGTGAAACGCTGGTTTGATCATAAAAAATCAGCCAGCAGGGATTTGGAGGTAAGTGACCTAGTTCTGAAATGGGACAAGGAGCACGAAGATAAAGGGAAACACACTAAGTTCCAATGCTTGTGGCTAGGACCATTTATTATTACAGAAAAACTTGGTCCTAGCACTTTCAGGTTGCAGACACTGGAGGGAAACATCAAGAACCTTCCAGTAAATGGTCATCTGATTAAGAAATATTTCTGCTGATCCCCCTCAAGGGATTATCCTGTACATACCTTGTGTGGTGTGTTTGGTTTGTATATTTTTTTATGGTGTCTTTTTTATTTGTTTATTTTAAATATTTCCCCATATTTATTTGTTGTTTTATTTGCGTATTTTTGAGTCTGATCAATTTATCAAACTTCAAACTGATGGCTTCTTTCAAGTTCTGTAATTGATCTGTAAATCATGCACGAAGATATCACTATCTTGAAAACTGTCACACTGTTTTACTTCTTGAACGGGGAACGGTTTTTCATCGTTATAGATTTTACCAAAAATTCTTAAACCATGTTAATATTAATTTAAAATATTAGCCTCTGCAAAGATTTTTCCATAAGGATTAGGGAAGCATTTGTCTTGGTTATCTATTTAAATCTTTTACACCATCCCTTCTCGTAAAGAGAAATGGACTTGCCTCCTCATCTGCTAAGACAATCTCATTGCAGATTAAATCTTATTACATTCTAGCTATGGTTAGAGTTTTTTCAAAACAATGTAAAGGACAGAGGGTCTCATAACGAGCCGGTCTGTTCAGGATCATGGGTTTGCATTCAGTAACATTGTCATTTCTAGTCACCAAGCCTGGGCAATGGCCCTTGGAAAAACACTAAAGGGATAAAACCTCTCATTACGAGCTGGTTTATTTACTGTGGTGCAGATTAGTGACTGACATGGTTACTATCTGGTTACTAAGCCAGAATCATGGCCTTCAGGAGTAATAAAATTAAAAGGAAAATGATGGTAACAACTCAACCTCACCAGAATTGTATATTTATAACTAGCAGATGGGATACTGGAATTCTTTGGGCTTTGAAGCAACCCTGTCAAGGCTATGGACGCCTGCTGGCAGCAGGGCCATGCTTGTGGTATTGAGATTTTATTCTTTAAAACCAAGCCATTTATTGTGTTACTTCTTATGGATTGATTTTTGTTAGAAACCTGATTTTCATCAAATAAATAATTAAAACTGTAAATTTATGGTAAGTTTTAGAGCTGTGAAATTCCAGAATCTGTTTGAGATGTTAAAATACCAATGTCTGTATAATGGCATACATGAGGGATCTGATTTCTTTGATTGCGTGGTTTCAGGTTAAAGAAAAGAGATAACTGTTCCGCCGAGTCAGTCGCCATCTGTTGTGCACTTACTCAACAGCCTTAAAAACATTATTTCATCGAACAAAATCCTATTTTGTTTTGATGAAATGTTCGAATTTCTCATTGCAAAATTTACAAGATTGAAAGCTACTGAAATGATTTCATTCTGATAGCTAATGAATCGGTGAAATTCTATGTTTTTAAAACCTTTGCAAGCTATACATTAGTTGAAAAAATCACTATTATGAAGTTATTATTTTAAATGGATTTGCATTAAAAAATCAAGGGGTAAGCGTTAAGAATTTCTATACTTTTTACTCCAACCTAATCTTGAAATCTTACTTAAGCATTTATCACTTGATCTTTACCCGTTGATTTTGTTATTATAAATATTGATAAGGCTGCAGAATTGAGAGGTTGATCATTGTATGATTTGTCACATTACCATAGATTTTATTCAAAGGTCAATTAAGAAGTATGCATGGTGAGTCTGTTGTAACTTGGATAAGGTCTAGAGTATCAAAAGACAAATATTTTATATAAACATGCCATATCCTAAGTATACCTTTCCGATTCCAAACCATAGTCAATATCACCATAATTGTTTAATGTTGATTTTTATAATATGGTCTATATTGCAAAGTCTGGTTTCGATTTGATGGTTTGTATTATGTCGCATTGCTCGCCACCTTCGAAGGGTAAATCAAATCTATGGTAAGGATGACATAGGATTATTGTTTGTCATCAGCTTAATTTATGTTGTCGCCTCCAATTCCGATCTACCTGCTGCGAGGGTGATATGGTATTATGGCATTTGTACTTGACTCTACAGATCACATTGAATGGCCAATACGTAACCAATGTCGTGGCTTCATGCTCGTTTAACACCTGTGGTATATACGATAAGTGGTCTCATGTCAATAACCCTGGATAAATAATGGCAATATCATTTCGATCTAGAGTTGTTTGCTGTCATTTCTCATCGTGACTACCTTGCTATGTTATCATTCCCCTTCATGCCGAATTTTCATGGTGATCGGCTGCGTCCGCTCATGTTGCAGTCGGTTTATGAATGCGTGGGGTTACATTGCTTAGGTTTCCTACTGGGTCTGCACCCTGAGTGCTCACTATTTGGTTCTATGTCATGTTTTGATCTCGAGTATCTTGTCTGGGTGAGTTTTTGTGCATATGCACAGTTATTCATGGTCCCGGTGGTGAGAGTCGAGCCCTGTGAGATGAAGGTTCTTGATTCCAACCCTGAGCTGTTAGCCAAGGTCAAGGTTGTCGGATGGTTGTTGTTTATCAGTAAGTTCTCGTACTCAAACCCCGAGGTCACGAGGGTGTTCGATGTGTCTTTGGCCGACTTTCAGGTTAAGGTAGGTGATCTACAGTTTCGAGTGGATGAGTGTTCAGTTGCGCTTTCCACTGGTCTGTCATTAGCAGGCGAGCGGTGGTTTAAATATAAGAAAATGGACATTACTGAGTGGTGGAAACTACTGAAAAACATGTGTCAGGATGTATCATTCCAAACTGGTGTATCCCGCAAATATTTTAAGAAGGAATGGTGCTCGGTCCTGGACTTAATCCACAGGTACGTGACCTGTGAAGGTCGTCTCTCTTTGGCTTATGTTCACCATCTCAGGTTGATGTCTGTTTTTGTTGGTTTCCCTCTCAATCTACCTTACTATCTGGTTGAAAGTCTGTCCAAAATGTACTCTGCAATTAAAAAGGGCCCGAAGCATATTAGTCATAGCCTATTCCATCATGACTTAGTCAGAATGTTAATTGAGAGGGAATTGTAGAAATTAGACCGGTCATGGGAAGAGTTTAGTGAGTCTAATGGTTTTTCGGCCTTCTTCCAATGTCAGTTTGATTGTCCTGAGGAATGTATCAGGCATCAAGAGCCTAGTCATGTTTCATAGTCATCTGTAAAAGAACCTCTGTCAAACCCTACCGGCCGTATGAACCCCAACTCTTGTAATGACCCTGTGTCCACCCCGGTAAGTAGCCCTAGTACTCCTATCGCTTCTAAGCGCATGAGGAGGTCTTCGAATTTGTCCCCAGTTACACCAAAGCGTGATGTTGATAAAACCTACAATTGGGGAAACAACAGGCCAAAACCTAAGGTGATGGGTAGGTTTACTAGAAGCATGGCCAAAGGTAATGTTGTCAAACCACCCGTGAGAGATAGTGTTCATATTGAAACTGTCATGATAGACGATGAAGAAGGGAACCCCGTTTTTCCTGATGGTGATCATAATGTTGGGCATGAGTTCATCTCAAACCCAACCGATGATAGTTTCCCTGTGTTTGATAAGGATGTTTGGGTTAATCCTGTTGTTGATTCTTACATTAATGGGAAGTCTGTAGAGACAAACTTATCAGGTTCATATCAAGTTGGTGATATGATTCATCTACTGTTTGTTAACTGTCTGTTGGAGAAGATACGCAGGATGGAGAGTGAGGTGACTGAAATGTCAGCTCATCGTGATATTGTGGAGGCTGAGAATTTAAAGTTGAAAGAAAAGGAAGATGCAAATGTCAAGTGTTTGTCTCGCCTTAAAAAGCATAAGAACCGTTTGATTCACATAGTATTGAAGTTGCAGAATGAAAACCATAAGAACGAAGAGAAGGTCCGTGAATTGAATGCACAGGTCACCCTGATGGAATTCAGGGGTCAGTCGCACAATTTAGCAAAGGGTATAAACATTCAAGTGTTTAACGCCCCTGTGAAATTATAATGTTTTGGGGTGCACTTATGTTTGTTTTCAGGTTTGAAGTATGATAGATCGATAATCAAGTTTTTCCTTATAGGTATTCTGTTTGTGTTAATTTATTTATTATTTAGTTTATTTGATTTTCTTTATTTGTTTGCATTTTAATTATATTGCTTGTGTGTGTGCAGTATCATGTTAGTTTTTCATCAATTAAGCTAGCATTATGATCTTAGGATCTTTTCACTGAGAGAATAACAAGTACAGCAATAAAACATGAGCACATCACAAGAGACAAGAGACACAAAGAGTTTTCCTTGGGGAAACCATAAAGGAGAAAACCCTGCAACTTCCTCTAAGATAGAATCAACACCAAAAAAGTAAGAGATCTCCCAAAATAGCAGTAGCCTTCTGTCTTCTGTCAAGCCAAAGTATTTCCTTCTCCAAAGGTGCACCACACTTGAGAGAGCAAGTGATGTACTTCACAAGTGATAAATAGAGAGACACACACTCTCTATTTATATTAGTCTATTCACTTAAGTTTCCATTTCACACGTAGGCTCAACCCTAATAATTACTACTCGAGCCTACACCTTAATTAGTGTATAATAACTCAAGTGCCCAAAAACTGTGGGGACTTACCTAATGACTTGATATGACTTGTTTACATTATTAATCCTCCCGATCGGAACATCGAGGTATGACCACATAACTCAAATACATAATAGAAACATCCCAGAATAAACATCGGGTTACAATACATAGGATACATAGAAGAATACATTCCAAAGTTACAGATACATTAACACTCCCTCTTAACTAGGAAGGTATTCTTTCAACACAATTTTCAGCACTGGTCTTCTTCTCTGTATCAACTGGATCATCTTCATCTTTGAGTCATGTTCAAGTCATCTTTGTCTTCAAGTCATCTTCATCTTCAAGTCATCTGGATCTGGATCATCTCTCGATCTGGATCATCACTCGATCTAGATCATCTATCGATCTGGATCATCATCACTGGGATGGATCTGGATCATCACTTGATCTAGATCTTTACTGCTGGATCATCATTACTGGATCTGCATCATCACTCGATCTGGATCAACACTGGTGTTATCTCATCATTCTACTCGTCATCGGAAGTCTTTATAGAGCCAGTCCTTTTTCATATTGGATGTACCATCTCAGAGCTAGTCCTTTTTCATACTAGATGAGGCACCACAGAGCTGGTCCTTTTTCATACCAGATGTGGCATCCACTTCAGAGCTAGTCCTTTTTCAAACTAGATGAGTCTTCCCAGAGCTAGTCCTTTTTCATACTAGAGGAGGCATCACAGAGCTGGTCCTTTTACATACCAGATGTGGCATCCACTTCTGAGCTAGTCCTTTTTCAAACTAGATGTGTCTTCCCAGAGCTAGTCCTTTTTCATACTAGAGGAGGCATCACAGAGCTGGTCCTTTTTCATACCAGATGTGGCATCCACTTCAGAGCTAGTCCTTTTTCAAACTAGATGAGTCTTCCCAAAGCTAGTCCTTTTTCATACTAGATGAGGCATCCCAGAAACTTTAGCCAATACAACATTCATCCATATCTCACTGAAACTTTCTAGATGCCTTCCATCTCTACCAGGACAACATTGAGATTGTGCACTAATCCAATATGTCAGCAAAGAGGTTTCATTATAGATAAGTAGCAATGGAGAATTTGTATAGCACCATGAGCTACTTACCCATCACATGCATATTAGTAGTATACTGTCATTAATGTAAAAATCCTATCATGCATAATACATCAACTGAATATAAACAAATGCATAACAAAACAATATCATGAAATGACAATTGAATACTTATCTTTATTTGTTTCGAGGGTAGACTCCTTCTTGATCCTTCAGCTTCATCGTCTTCTTCATTCATAATCGCATCATTTCTTATCCAAATGCTGAGGTGGATAAGAGGTTCTTCAAGAATTGATTTCTTCATATTCCTCATTACTTGAGGGATCTTCTTTGGATGGTGAGAGAGGGATCTTCAAATGCTCCCGTCTTATCTTCTCTTCTTACGGGTAGAGCTTCTTCTTCTTCCCAAAGTTTGATGAAAGTAATCACTTCCTTCTCGAACACATTCCTTGAATGAATGAATTCCAAGATCCTGGGAGGCCATTCAAGGTGGCCATCATCACTTCTGGATTCTTCATTTCTTATTTAGGTCATATTCTGATTTTTGTTCTTCCCTTCAAATAGCTTGAAATTCTAGAAGACCTTCAACAGCTTTGCTTGAAATAGGTGGTGCTCTATAATGCACATGTGCAAGCCTTCTATGTCAAAGCTCATTTGGTTCTACTATGACATGGATCAAGGCTTGTTCTGGATATCCCTTCAATTTGTACAAGCCTCCTTCTTGTTCTTCAATCACTACCACATCATCGATAGTCTTTCCTTTTGACCATATGATGACTTGACCATCTATGAATGCAGTCCGTATTCCTTTTACATCAATGCTGAAATGGAGAGAAGGTTCTTCTTGAATCCTAGAACAAACAATACTTCTTTCATTGTTAGAGACTTACCAGAGTCTAGCTTGTATGAAGATTCCCCACTACCTTTTATTGGATATTGGTAGTCATCTCCTAGTTTCACCTTGTGAGGTGATTCATGTTCTGAGAGTCTTACAAAGGATTCCTTGAATCTCGTCATCTGTTTGTAAGCCCCACTGTCTATGAGCCAATCATCACTTCCATGAGTAATGTTACCTGTGAGAGCTGATATCAGAACATATTCATCCTTGCTTGAAGAATATTCACTTTCATATCTGGTTCATCATCCTCTGTAGCATGAGCATGATGTCTTCTTTTGCCTTGACCAAGTTCTTCTTGTGAAAGGATTCTAACTTCATCTCCCTCTGAAACTGGAACCTCCATACTCATGTAGGTGTCCAATCCATTTTCTTCAGAGAGATCATATACTTCCAGGCTTGGAATTTGTCAACTTCTGCAAGCTTGTCACCAAGCTAATGTGATATATCATATTGAAATGAGAACCCCAAATGGAAATAGCAAAGGATTAGATCTACCGATTTGAGGTGTCCGTCCTTGTCTTGGAGTTTGCTGATCTAGGGTTTGTCACAGAAACCCTAATTTTCAAAACTTGGAATCTTTCATATCTGATTGGACAAATATATAGATCTCTTCAAGTGGAGCTTTCCAATGTACTCCTTTTCTGAAAACAGTGGAGGGAAGCTGCCAGAACATGAAGCCCTAATTTTCTGATTTCTTCTGCAGAAATGCCTGTTACTGTTTCTATGATATCTCCAAAATTACTAATCCTATATGTCTGAACTTTTTCACTGAGGTAACCTCACATGTCCTTGATCCAAAACCATAGGTTTCATCAGAATTGGTTTCACCATTTGAGATTTATGAGCCTTTTACGAAGGTGACCTGTTACGGGACTGTTCAGAACAACGAAGTTGTACGGACTGCCACGTGTCACTGGTTCATATTCTGAGTCTGATATTCGGACCACACAAATTAAATTCCATGCCCTTTCTGGAAAATCTTCAGGAATTCCATTTGGACCTCTGTAGCCCAATATATTGCAGATCTCCCCAGATGTCCTTTTTAGGGATGAATTCTGGAAGAGGCTAGTGTTGGGGCGCATACCCCATAGGGGGTAACTCCGCGGTTAATTTGTAAGCGGAGCTTTGGTTCAAAATAGTCTTAGGGGTGTCAGGGTAAGTCAAAACCCTCTCTTTTTGTAATAAGCCCATGGTTTAAATCCAAGGTTTAGGGTTTTGTGGGTGCCCATGGTTTAAGACCATGGTTTTTGTAAAGCTGCGCAGTATAAATAAGCGCTTATGGAAAATGGATAGGTTAGGCTTTTTGATGTAAGAAAGATAAGGTGAAGTAATGTTGGTTTTTGGCAAGGAAAGGACAAGTCCCAGCTGTGTGCGTGGACGACCTCTGCAGCTGTGTGCACAGAGGGTTTTTGTAAGAAAGTAAGAAAGGTCTGCAGCTGTGTGCGCAGAAGCCTGCTGCTGTGTGCGCGGCTGTCAAAAGCTGAAGGAATCTGCAGCTGAGTGCGCAGATAAAATGTGGTTTTGAGGAAAGAGGAATAAAACACAGTTTGTGGACATAGCCCCTACACTGGGGGTGAACCACGTTATATTTGGTGTTGGGGTTTTGTTGTGTTGTTCCTGTTTCTGTCATTTTCATGGATTAAACCGAATATATCTGATAATATAAGATCTCTGTTAATACTAAGATTCGCTGTGAATTCCCGGTAGTGGGTTATGCAAGTTTGGTTTGTTTATTATGCTGTGAAGTTATATGTGAATGAATGATAAGTTAACAAGAAGTTGATTAGTAATTATTTAGAAAGGATAAGGTACAGTAATACCCCTCTCTGCATGCAGAAACCTGATTCTGCGGCCCCCCATTGCTGTTTCAGGTGAGACTGCAACCTGCGCGCAGGTTGTTGCCGAAAGGGCCAACACAGTGGGTCTTTTGTTGGTGCGACGTATAAAGCGTTAACCCGGGTCTGCCCATGTGCCCAACAAATTGGTTCCGTTGCCGGTTGAACTCAGTAACTGCTCGCGAGGGGTTTAATTTGTACCACAAGGGCTATGTTCTGGAGGCCCTTGGTGCAGGACGTCAGCGATTGGTTCGCTGCGACCTATCTGCAATTTGCGCAGCAAGAAAATACGAATCCGCGTCGAAGCACAAGTGACTTTTTACAACGGTATGTTTTTTGTGATACTTATGAAATTTTCTTTGGTCGTTTCCATATAGAGTTGCACCAGTGGTTGTCTAGGTTAACGGAAAGAAGGACGAACTTTCAAACTCGACGGATTCATGCGTGGACCCCCGCAAGGGTCAACCTTGTGAAAAACGTGAATAACGAGGTCTCTCGCGCTGTTGACTTCTGGACGACACGAACGTTGGAGGCCTTTGTGACAGAGTTCGCCATTGATACAAGTACTTCTTTCAGTGAAGCTGAACGGCAGTTCTTTACAGGCCCCCGTGGTAAGTTTTTAAATTCCTTAAGCTTAAAGATTAAAATACTATTGGTTGAAAAGGGCATCTTATTATTTGAGTCAGACTGCTAGTACTAACATATGTTTGCAAGAGAAAATACCTTCGACGCGCCAACGGGGTTGCCCCAAAGTGAGCAACAGTCCAAACGCAGTTTTGAATCCTACTCTTCAGGACAGACCACCGCACTTCCCCCTGACAGCCCTTCACAAGCCGACCCCGAAGGACACCCTCCTACTACACCTCAGCGTCGCTTTGTTACCTCTAAAGTTCGGCCGCAGTGTGCCCGGAAACCAAGTCCAAGTATACCAACCAGAGGTCAACCTAACCCTGTAAACCCCCCCCCGTCAAAGGCCTGCCCTCCCCCTCAACCTCCCAAACCCCACATGGCCCACCTAGCTGATGATATTAAGCTGCCCATTCTCAAAGGTACGGGATCAGAAGACCCAGAGCAGTTCTGGTTTTTGTGTGAAGCCGTCTGGAACGCGAAGGGTATTACCGACCTGGATCTGAGAACTGCACAGCTTATTACTTCCTTTCGCGACCGGTCTTTGACCTGGTTCATGAAATTTTCTAGCAACAAGAACCCTACTTTGGATGAAATCAAAGCCGCCCTCATTAAGGAATTTAAGAAACCGAAATCAGAATCACAGAGCATCACCGAACTCAAAAAGATTCAACAACGGCGCGGCGAATCCGTGTGGGACTTCGACCAGAGATTCAAAATCTTATTAGATCAAGTCAGCTTTAACATTAGTCCTGTGCAGCACAAGGAATGGTTTATTGCTGCGCTACTGCCGCATATCAGAACGCCGCTCATGCAACAGAAGGTTGCTGACCAACAAGAGGCCCTGGAAATCGCAATGAAGCTAGAAACCGCTCCCGTCGGAGACAATTCTGGTCTGGCTCAAATCCAAGCCCAACTGGCAGCAATGGCCCTGGAACTTCGTGACATGAAGAAAGCTAAAACCAGTCGCGAGGAGGTCTGGTGTACGCAATGTCGGACTGAAGGTCATGATAGGGACCAGTGCCCCATGGTCAGAACTTATCTTACCTCTGGCGCGCCCACCCAAGTCAATGCCGGTGTGATATATTGTGAGATTTGCCGCACCTCTGGCCAGCATCTCCCTGAGCACTGCCCTCTTCTCCAAAGATATGTCCCAATTCCCAAAAATCCCTACTGCCAGTTTTGTAAGTCTGTTGGCCATAATGAAGAAGAATGTCGCAGCTATGACCTTATGCGAGAGCGCACCTCTGATGTTTACCGAGTCCATAACGAGAACCAAAATAATGATGGTTATGGATACCGAGGTGGCAACCCCGGCAGAGGTGCTTTTGGTGGTCGCAGCCGTGGTGGAATGACTGGTAGAGGTAGAGGCCAGGTTGTGTGTTACAATTGTAACCAAGCTGGTCATTTGGCCCGTGACTGTCGAAACCCCACTACGACATGTCAATATTGCCGCGCAGTAGATCACGTCATTGAACAATGTCCACAGCTCCTTGCAAAGATACAGGAAAATAGCCGTAGCCCTACCTCAAGTATTCAGTTGATTTCTGTGGAACAACGACCTGCCCCCGCCCTCAATGTGGTCACCCGGAGTGGGGCTATGACACATTCTCAAGACTCGCCAGGACAACCTACCACAATGAGCTCCCAACAGATCTGTAAAAAAGGACCTTCCCCTGGTCCGGCGAAGGATACCACACCGGTCCTGGAGGACCGGCGCGCTAATATTGATGGCGCCGAAGACATCCCTGCGCGGCAACACCAGCAGGCGTCGCAGCTACAGGGGGCCTCGACAGATAAAGTAAGTACACTATCTTCTTTCTTGCAGAGCTGTATGAAACTCTTGCGCAATCAGAACGCTCTAAACGAGCTGCAAAAATTTCTTGCTGTCACAGACCATCAGAGAGGACTTGATCAGGAGAAAACTGTTAGTCATGTCCGACGAACGGGACGGGAAATGAGGTTGAATGTTCAGATAGGAGAATATGATATGACTGACGTCATCCTCGATCTAGGATCAGATGTCAATGTCCTCCCTAAGCAGACGTGGCGACAAATGGGAATGCCTTCCCTGGTTTGGTCACCTATACAGCTGCGACTAGCTAACCAACAAAAGATTGTACCGCTGGGGAGACTTCTTAGTGTCCCAATCGACATTGATGGGGTCAGTACTCTAGCAGATTTCGAAGTAATTGAAATCATTGATGACAGCAACCCTTACCCAGCCCTGCTGGGAATTGAGTGGGCCATGGCCAATGCTGCAGTCATCAACCTTAAAAGGCGGTAGATGACCTTCGAAGGAAATGGTCTGCGCGTTATTATACCCCTCGATCCATCCCAAGGAGAGAGATATACCGAACCACTCAGAGATGAAGGGGAGCAGGATACTTTAGATCACATCTATAACATCACAGCCACGGATGCAGATTATGTCGAACCTAATACTGATGGTGTAATGGATTGGCAATGTGATAGCTCCTGCATGTCTGATTCAGACGATGGTCTGGAGAATTGGCAGCAACGACTGTACGAGCTACATGGCCATAGGTGCGCACAGATCACCCAGTCTCTTCGATGCCTTAGAGCACATCCGCGAGAACTGCCTTCCCAGGTCAGGATGACAGATCTTGGACACACTCTTTTGCGGATGCCGGACCAAGTACCTCAGTCTCAGAACATCCAACCTCTGGGAATACCAATAGGCGCTACCACAGCCTGGGGGGACGCCCCTACAAGAATTCAGCTCCGACGGAAAACCTCCCAGGAGGTCGCGCGTACCACATCTATAAGACAAGCTCAAGACGTGCGACGTAAGTTTCAGGGGAGGAGCCCAGACGCTCGCACCTCAAATTTAATCATCCTATCGCGGATATTGCCGGGTTGGGTCGCAGCACACTATTGGGCCGTCATTTCTTATCACCCCGAGGCTGCGACCATGCTTCTACCACAGACTGAAAATGACTCGAGGCCCAAAATTCGACCGTTGGGAGGTAACCAGTTTGGCGGCGGCGGGATTTTAAGTGCTTTAAATGACTGTACTAAGACCGGTACTGGAAATTATGTCTCACAAGGACAAGATTTTTATCCGATTTGGTGCCTTCAATGCACTGTCCTCCCCGAATTGATTGCTAGCGTGTATAAGAATATCCCTAAAATAGGAAAAATCACATTCCGCATTCCTTTAAGCCTTGTGAGTGAATCCATGACCACTGAACGTGAGATTGACGCCTTGGTCCGAGAATTCGAGCGAGAGGGTCTGATCACCTACTCTGTTCGGCCGCCTTCCATAGCTCACTATGAAGCCACTCCCCCAGCCCCACCACGGCCAATGCAGACACGGTCTGCCAGGAAAAAGTCTAGAACTGAAATTCGCACCAAACGCAACCAGGACCGACCGCAGCAAACAGGGCAAACACCAGCAGCTCCTCCCATGGAGCCCTCTGGTTCCGCCCAGGCCACGTCCAGGGGAAGTGAGAATATTCCACCGCCATGACCACCATACTTACCACCTGTTCGCCCAGGCACCACGCTACCCCGGCGGACGAAGCAGTTTACATTAGCCACACCTTCATTACCATCAGGAGTGCAGCTGATTGGCAGTATGACAGGGAAGATTGATCGGCTTAAGTATAGCGATCATGACACCAATGACTATAGCAAGTTCCCACAGTTTGACCCAGCCGAATACTTGCACCGTGTCAGGTACCCCGACCATGAGGTCACGCTACTCGAAGTGAAACCATGGGCTGCGGGTTTGGACAAAGCTGGCCTACTCAAGCTATTCAACATTCCCCATTTCGGACGCGGTATACATGTGACTGTAGTGGCCAAGCAGTTACTAGCCTTGGTACATGACGGCTATCTATGGATAGGGGACCAACAAGTTCCTATCGACGCCGCCCTTCTCCATAGGATCACAGGATTACCTATGGCGGGACCAGATCCGGGAACCGAGTTTCCCTCCAAACATGAAGACACAAAGCTCGCGCAAACCATGAAGGAGCGGTTTGGCCTGACAAAAGGGAAACGAGGGTATCATACTTCTGCGATTCAGGCACAGCCCATTAGGTTTGCAGCTGAACTCTTAGCCTGCAAACTTATCCGGAAATGCAGGCCAACTGAAGTTCCTGCCCCGGTTATCAGGATTGCTATGAACTGCGCCAAGGGGTATACTTATAACTGGGCTGGCTATCTGGCGAAGGAATTTTTGGAGGATGCTCGTGATGCGCAAGAAAAAGGTAGACCTTTTCATTATTCATGTCTTATAATCCTTATTGCATTAGTTGGATGGAAGGAACCCACTGAAGCTCAGTTTGTCGAAGTAAACCCCGGCACACTGGGGGCAACAAGGTACGCCTCCCTTTGGGTATCCGCAGATAAGGAAACTCAACAGATGACGAACACTGTGTTCGTATTCTATGCTATGAGCCTTCACTATGAGATAGTGCGAACACCTCGCCTTACCAATGAGGTGTTCTCTCAGTACGAGGGGATTGCGCACTTTAGCGCCGACATGCATCATGTTTTCCTTCAAGCTCGTGCAGACCCTCAACGGCAATGTTTCAAATTACCATATGTAGTCACTGAACTAGATATCCAGTGGATCGTTCAGCAATGGCCGGCTGAATGGCTGAAAGATTTAGGAAAAAAACCTTCTATTTCGGTTCCTCCAGCTATCAATATTGGCACAGGTACTAGTCAGGCGCAGCAGCAAAGCCCGTTGGAAGATAGTGAAGACCCAAGTGCTTCCCAGATAAATGATAATGACCAGGATGGTGATAGTGAACAGGATGAGCCGGATGAACAGGATGAGGAGTCGGTCAAGACCATACCAGATCCTACCCCACCGACGAAGCGCAAGTCGCCCGAAGTAGCCGAGGTAACCAAGCCGCAGTCTCGCAAAAAGGTAAAGGCATCAAAGGATAACGATATCGAGGAGGAAGCCTCTGTCACAATGAGTACACTAGAGCATGCTCTTGAACAATATATGTTGGTGCTTACTAAAAAATGGTCTGAATTCGCGGAGCTACATCTTGCTAGCCTCGCAAGTCTCACAACCAGGGTATCAGAGTTAAAAGAGCTAATTGCAAAACTAGCACCCAGTACCGCGGCAAGCAGCACTATGGCAACCCCACAGCAGGATGGTACGCAATGGCCACTTAGGGACCCCCAAGGACAGGTTTCCAGTGCAACTCTGATGCAGCCTGCCATCGATCCTCGACCCCCGACAAATATAAGTGCAGAGATTGATTATACAAAGATACCTATGTCAGAGTTGCACCTCCGACAGCTCGCGATTACAAAGGAGATCCATACCCGAGCTCAAGTGTCACAGGTCCAACTGGAGGAATCCATCAAGCAGAACAAAACTTCCGCTGCGCGCCTACAAGAGATCGAGCAACAGAAGAAAGAGGCCGAGCAGACAATAACTACGCTACTGCAAGCGTTGAATGAGGCATGTCGGAGTCTGTCTGGCTCCAACATACAGGAAACAGAGGAACCAAAGCAGAAGATTGCTAAGATGAAAAACTATGCCCAGCAGTCCCACA
>LPNX010625355.1:7940-24834 GCA_001517045.1 Pseudotsuga menziesii
TCATTTAACTAATTAAAGAAAAGATAAATACATATTGAATACATATTGAAGACATATTTTTGTTCCTTTTCCTTTCTTGAGGGAGTATTTTCCCCATGTGGTTTTGCCCCTTTTCTCACTTTTCTAGACATGAATAATTGTAAACAGTGACCATAGCCTTGTTGTTGGGACCTATATGAAACTATATAAACCTATATGCATCCATATGAATCTGATTATTTTAGACATATCATCATTAAGTTAGACTTAAAGGGGGGTGTTGGGATATTATAAACCCACTTCATACTTAGGAAAAAATATTTAATCATTTTTTATTAATTTCCTACCCACTAGCCTAGATAGTTGGCATCCAATTGCACCATTTGGTCAATAATTTCCATATATACCCTAGGAGCACCTTAATACTAATTCTAGTTAGATCTTGCCAACTTTATTGACTGCCAGAATTAGTAATTGCGCATTCCTATAGATTCTGTCTTTATACTTCTTTATTCCAGCTTTTCAATGGATAAGGTAAAGCCAGTTAACTAAGGAAATGTTATATTTTGTTGCCAACCCATCCTCCATGATTTTATCTCTAGATTCTAGGATTATCATGTTTTTCCATCATTCATGACAACTCACTCATGATTTCTCTAACTCGCGAGGTCCTTGATNAACCATCCTCCATGATTTTATCTCTAGATTCTAGGATTATCATGTTTTTCCATCATTCATGACAACTCACTCATGATTTCTCTAACTCGCGAGGTCCTTGATTGATTAGAAAAGTGCTTTAGCTGCCACCTATGGGGTTTTATCATATTTAATAATTATGCTTTTTAAGCTAGAACGAGTTGTATCCTATGCAAACCGAATTTACCTATGAGATATGTACTATTTATGTACACTATTATTCATCATTAATCAATGGAAGGATACACTTGAATATTCATCTCTTCTTCATGTGATCCAGTCTCTCTGTCTTCTCTCTATTTTCCTTGTGTGTGCTTGTGAGAATTATCATGTAGAAAGATATACTTCATGTGCTTATTATTTGCATCAAGGCTCTATTTATACATGGTATCAAATCTACAATTGCTACAGATACCACACTGACATATAAAACATAATCAATTGATAAACAAAAAAACAACCAAAATCCAACTATCACTACCCCTTCCATGTTTAAAATTGTTAGATTTTTAACATTAAGCTAGCATAACATTAGGATGTTTAACTGAGAGAATAAGAAGCACAGCAATCAAACACAAGAGACAATGAACACAATGTTTTTCCTTGGGGAAACCATAAATGGAGAAAACCCTGCAACTTCCTCAGAGATAGAATCAACAACAAAGTAAAACCCAAAATAGTAAGTGATCTCCCGACAGCAGTAACCTTCTTTCTATCTAGTCCCAATGTCTTCTCCTTCCTCAACTATGTGCTACACTTGAGTGTGTGTGAGATGTGTCCTAAATAGAGAGTCTAGCTCTCTATTTATACTAATCCTAGCATGACTAAAACCCTACTAGGGCTGACCTCTCTAAAAGACTCTAATAACCCTAGTGCCCCGAAACTGTGGGGACTTTAACCCTTAGACAATAGAAGGGTTACCCACAATGACTTGACATGACTTGTTTACAATATAGATCCTCCCGATAGGATCATCGGGGCATGACATGACACAAGTACATCCCGGAATAAACATCGGGTTACAATAGATAAGAAATACAAGTGAATTTATTTTGAAGTTACAATTACATCAACACTCCCTCTTAACTAGGAAGGTATTCTCTCGACACAATTTTGATCACTGGTCTTCTTCTCTGGATCATCTCATCATATGTATCTTCAAGTCATCTTCATCTTCGGATCTGGATCATCACTCGATCTGGATCATCACTGGTCATCATCACTAGTCATCATCACTGGATCTGGATCATCACCATTGTATTTGGATCATCACTCGATCTGGATCATCAATGGGAATCATCACTAGATATGGATCATCACTCGATCTGGATCATCACTGGTCATCATCACTGGATCTGGATCATCACTCGATTTGGATCATCACTGCTGGATCATCATCACTGGATCATCACGGGTGCTATCTCATGATTCTTCTTGTCACAGGAAGTTCTACAGAGCCATCCCTTTTCATGCTGGTTGTAGGCCTAGCCTCCATGTAGGTCTTTCTTCAGTGCTTATATCTGACACCAAGTCAGAATGGCCCGTCCAGGACTTACATTTGACTTACTCATTAGAAAGGCATGCCCAACACTCACATCTGATCATGTAGGAACCAATCCTATAATCACATCAGAAAGGCCAAGCACTCACATTTAGCCATTCGGGAACACATCCTACAACCATGCTAAAAAGGCTCTGCTCTTTCACCCATGCAGGAACACATCTTGCAACCATGATGAAAGAACTCTGCACTTACATCCACCCATGCGGGACACATCCTGCAACCATGATGGAAGGGATTTGCACTTACATCCACCCATGCAGGAACACATCCTGCAACCATGATGGAAGGGCTCTGCACTTACATTCACCCATGCGGGAACACATCTTGCAACCATGAAGAAAGGGATCTGCACTTACATTCACCCATGCTGGAACACATCCTGCAACCATGATGAAAAGGCTCTGCACTTACATCCACCCATGCAGGAACACATCCTGCAACCATGATGGAAAGGCTCTCAACCCCAGGTTGAGGGTTCCTGGTACCTCACCAAGTAGCTCCATTCCAAGAATGGCAACAGTCCTTATATTTGATCAAGTGGGAATACATCCCTCAATCACATCAGAATGGCCATGTGCTCACATCTGATCATGTAGGAACACATCCTACAGTCATATCAAAATGGCCCTCAGTCCTAGACCAAGTATTCCTGGTACCTCACCAGGCAGTTCCATTGCAAGAATGGAAATAGCCCTTATATTTGATCATGTAGGAACCAATCCTATAGTCATATCAGAATGGCTCAACACTCATATCTGACATGGAAGGAACCAATCCTATCACCATGACAGAATGGCTCAGCCCTTACATTTGACCTTGGAAGGAACCAATCCTCTCACCATGTCAGAATGGATATGGGTCTCATCATTTTCCCTTGGATGAAACCTCGATCTGGAGAACACCAAGCTTCTCCCTGAAGTACTCAAAATTCAACCTTGCCAATGGCTTCATCAACACATCATCTATCTGTTCCTCTGTCACAACATACTGGAGCTTTACTGCTCCCCTCTGCACCATATCCCTGATATAGTGATACTTGATCTCGATATGCTTCGACTTGTCATGGAACACTAGATTCTATGACAAATTCACACAACTCTAGTTGTCACAATTTATACAGGTATCATCCAACTGGAGATCAAATAAATCAGATAGTAGCTTCCGCAACCATATTGCCTCACAACTAGCTGAACAAGCTGTGACATACTCTGCTTCAGCTGTACTAAGTGCCACACATGATTGCTTCCTGCTAAACCAAGAGATCACATCGGATCCCATACTGAAGCAACACCTTGAAGTGCTCTTCCTATCAATGGCACTGCCTGCCCAATCTGAATCAACATAACCCTCCAGGTTAATCTTCTGATTCGACTCATACTTGAGCCCATAATCAACTGTACCCCTCAGGTACCTCAAAATATGCTTTGTAGCAATCAAGTGAACATGTCTCAAATCTGTCAGGAACTGGCTCAAGATGTTCACAGCAAAGCAAATATTTGGTCTCATGTTCATCAGGTACATCAAGGACCCAATCATCTGACAATACATCGTAGCATCAACTGTCTCTGAAGAAGCATCACTTAATAGCTTCAGGTTCGATGCCATAGGTGTGGCCATAGCCTTGCAGTCCATCATCCCAAACCTCTTTAGGATCTCTACTGTATATTTCCCTTGTCCCAAGGAAATCCCATTTGCATTCTGCCACACCTCCATGCCTAGAAAATAGTGCATCATACCCAAGTCCTTCTCAAACTTGACAGCAAGCTTCCTCTTCGTATCAGCAATCAACCCATCCATACCTATTACAAACAGATCATCTACATACAGTAGGAGCATCACTGGGTTGCCATATTCAACCTTGTAGTAAAGGTTGGAATCTGCTTTACTCTTAGTAAAGCCTAAATTGGATAGAAAGCTATCAATTATGCCATACCAAGTCCTAGGTGCCTGTTTCAAACCATACAGGGATTTCTTCAATCTGCATACATGAGACTCTCTGTCATGTGTCTCAAAACTGAGTGGTTGCTCCACATACACTTCTTCTTCCACTACACCATTCAAGAAAGCAGTCTTGACATCCATTTGGTGTATCTTCCATTTCATCACTGTAGCCAGAGAAAGTACCGATATGATGGAAGTGCACCTGGCTACAGGTGCAAAGGTTTCTTCATAGTCTATTCCTTCTTTCTGGGAGAAACCAAGAGCAACAAATCTTGCCTGATATTTCTCTATGCTACCATCTGTAGCATGCTTGATCTTGTAGATCCATTTGGAAGTTCCAACTGACTTCCCTTCTGGTCTTGGGACAACATACCAAACATCATTCTTCATGATCGACTGATACTCTTTGATCATAGCATCCTTCCATTCTTTTCATTTTGCTACTTCTTCATAATTGGAAGGTTCTTTATCAATGCAATCACATAGTAATGCTACATACCCGGAGTAGGATCTGGTCCTCTTTCTTTCTCTGTGATTCTCTTCTGGAGTGCCATATCTTTCCACACCTTGGATAACTTCTCGTACCCAAGTAGGTTTCCTCTTGTGAGAATTCTTTTCCTGAGGTGGATCTACAGGTCTTTGTGGTTCTTCAAATTCTCGATCTTCTTTTTGAGCTTCTTCATTCATGGTTGTATCATGAATCCTAGGTGCTTCTGNGAGAATTATTTTCCTGAGGTGGATCTACAGGTCTTTGTGGTTCTTCAAATTCTCGATCTTCTTTTTGAGCTTCTTCATTCATGGTTGTATCATGAATCCTAGGTGCTTCTGCTTCTTCAGATTCTTCAGTAGGTTTCTTTCTGGATTTGTTGTAAGCGGTGTCTTCATCAAATTTCACATCCCTACTGATATCAATCTTCTTGAATCCTGGGAAGTATATTCTGTAAGCCTTTGAGTTTTAAGAATATCCCACAAATGTACCCTTCTTACCTGAAGGATCTAATTTTGTTCTCTTCTCTCTTGGAATGTGTATATACACAGGACAGCCGAATATTCTGAGATGGCTGACTTCTGGTCTCTTTCCGGAGAAGAATTCTTCAGGAGTCTTGTTCTCGAGTACTCTATGTGGAGTACGGTTCTGTACATACATCGATTTTCTGGCAGCTTCCGCCCAGAGATGCATAGCAAGATCTTGATCATGAAGCATTGCTCTTGCAGCTTCCATGATATTTCTATTCTTCCTTTCTCCAACCCCATTCTGTTGTGGATTGTAAGGAGTGGACAACTCCCTCTTAATCCCTGAGTCTTTGCATAGCTCTTTGAATTCATTTGAAGTGAATTCTCTGCCATTATCTGATCGAAAGGTCTTGATATTCTTTTCAGTGTGATTCTCGGTCAAGGCTTAGAATTCCTTGAACTTGGAGAATAATTCATCTTTATTCTTCATGAAGTAAACCCACGTCTTCCTAGAAAAGTCATCAATAAAAGAAACATAATATGCATACCCGCTTAGTAAGCTTGATGACATAGGACCGCATACATCGGAGTGGATGATTTCCAAGATTCCTTTTGCTTTGCTTTCACTACTTGGAAATGTCTTCTTTGTATTCTTTCCTTTCACACATCCTTTGCAGACCCATCATGTTTTGCTTGGATTTTTGGAAGACCTTCAACAGCTTTGCTTGCAATAGGTAGTGCTTTGTAATGCACATGTGCAAGTATTCTATGCCAAAGTTCATTTGGCTCTATTGTGTCATGGACCAATGCTTGTTCTGGATGGCCCTTTAATTTGTACAAACCTCCTTCTTGTTCTCCAATCACTACTGCATCATCGATGGTCTTTCCTTTTGGCCACATGATGACTTGACCATCTATGAATGCAACCCTCATTCCTTTTGCATCTAATGCAGATATGGAGAGAAGGTTCTTCTTGAGTCCTAGCACAAATAATACTTCCTTCATTGTCATAGACTTTCTAGAGTCTATTTTATATGAGGATTCCCCACTATCTTTTATTGGATACTGGTAGTCATCTCCTAGCTTCACCTTGTGAGGTGATTCATGTTCTGACAGTTTCATAAAGGATCCCTTGAATCCTATCATATGCTTGGAAGCCCCACTGTCTACAAGCCAATCAATGCTTCCATGAGTAATGTTTCCCATAAGAGAGGAAATCAAAACATATTNTAAAGAATCCCTTGAATCCTATCATATGCTTGGAAGCCCCACTGTCTACAAGCCAATCAATGCTTCCATGAGTAATGTTTCCCATAAGAGAGGAAATCAAAACATATTCATCTTCACTGGAAGAATCTTCACTTTCATATCTAATTTTCTTCTTGGAAGGTTCATCATCCTCTGCAGCATGAGCATGATGTCTTCTCTTGTTTCCCTTCTTCTTATGAGAGTTAATCGTGTTTCTAGGACAGTCTTTTGCAAAGTTTCCTCTTTCATCACATGTATAACATCTCAATCTAGATAGGTCCTTTCTAATGTTATCTTTATGGTGAAATTTCTTACCTTTGGAGTGATGAGAGTTTCTTCTGCCTTTCTTAGAGTGAACTGTGAGGGCTTGAGCTTTAATTCCCATCTTCTCCTCTCGAGCTGCTATCCAAACTTCTTCTTGAGAGAATTCTTCCCATAGTCCACTAAACTTGACTAACTTCTTTCTGGCACAGATTGCTTGGATGAATGAATCCCATGACCTAGGGAGTCCATTTAGTGTTGTCATCACAATTTTTTCATTCTCCACTTCTTCATCTACAGCTTCTAGTTTTTCTTTGATCTGAGAGACCCTTGTGAAGTAAGACTGGATGGTCTCAGCATTCTGGATATTTACATTCTTCAACTGATTCCTTAGAGTCATCTTTCGATTGATGTTCTTCCCTTCAAACAGTTTGGTTAGGGAATCAAACATAGCTTTAGGTGTCTTGAGAGAGGACACCTATGGGATGAGGTGATCCTTGATAGAATCAGCAATGATTCTCTTTTCCATAACCAACTTCTTCTTATGTAAGGCCTTTTCCTCATCTCCCTATGGAACTGGAACCTCCTCACTGATATAGGAGTCCAACTCATTTTCTTCCAGGACCAGGGAGATCCTATACTTCCAAGCTCGGAAGTTATCAGCTCCCTCAAGATTTTCATCAAGCTTGGTATGAAGAGACATCTTAACTGAGAACCTCAAATGGAAATACAAAATATTTAGATCTTTCCAGGTCAAGATGTTGGATCTGAATTTGGAGCTGAAATCCTGCAGAGCTGGTTCAGGAGAAAATTAGGGTTTTGCTTTTCCAAAGTTTTGTCCAACGAATTGCTTTGAATTTTATCCCTAACTTCGATTTTAGGGAGGATATCAATCTAGGATTGGGCTCACTAAAAAATTCCTCATCTGTGGTTTTGCTTTTCCAAAGTTTTGTCCAACGAATTGCTTTGAATTTTATCCCTAACTTCGATTTTAGGGAGGATATCAATCTAGGATTGGGCTCACTAAAAAATTCCTCATCTGTGAAAAGCCCTAATTTTCGGCAGTAGTGTCGGGTCCAAAACTGAAAAACCTCAGAATTGGATTTTGCTTCCAATGAAAGATGCGTCCTATGGAGGAGAGTTATTCCAACCTTCTTTTGCTGAAAATCTATGGAGAGAGATCCAAAAAGTAGGAATCCCTAGTTCCCGCAGCTGCACAGTGTCTTCTTCTCAGGTTAGCTTTGATACCATGTTATATTTTTAACATTAAGCTAGCATAACATTAGGATCTTTAACTGAGAAAACAACAAGAACAACAATCAAACACAAGAGACAATGAACACAGTGTTTTTCCTGAGGGAAACCATAAATGGAGAAAACCCTGCAACTTCCTCATAGATAGAATCAACACCAAAGTAAAACCCAAAATAGTAAGTGATATCCCGACAGTAATAACCTTCTTTCTATCTAGCCCCAATGTCTTCTCCTTCCTCAACTATGCGCTACACTTGAGTGTGTGTGAGATGTGTCCTAAATAGAGAGTCCAGCTCTCTATTTATACTAATCCCGACATGACTAAAACCCTACTAGGGCCGACCTCTCTAGGAGAGGCTAATAACCCTAGTGCCCCAGAACTGTTGGGACTTTAACCCTTAGACAATAGGAGGGTTACCCACAATGAATTGACATGACTTGTTTACAATATAGATCCTCCCGATAGGAGCATCGGGGCATGACATGACACAAGTACATCCTGGAATAAACATCGGGTTACAATAGAAAATAAATACAAGTGAATACATTCCGTAGTTACAATTACATCAACAAAAATATTATGTTATATAATGATCCCAAGGGAGGGAAGGCACATTCAAACTATATAGAGTCATTAAGATTCTTTTATTCATAGCATGATGGACTCATTATTACCTAGTTTTTCTCTATGCAGGTGTGTTCATTATTTCGCCACTTCATCCATGTTTACCTAAAATCATGCTTATTATTATAGTTCTAGTTTGTGTCTTTTGTCCCAGGCACCGCTACTCTTAACTATGTTTGCTTTGCATGGTGAAACTCCCATGTACTTTGTGTATTGAGTCACATGACACTATATCCTTTCTATTACTGCAATGCGACTATATTCAAAATTAAAAACAAGAGACCCAACAAATACCACCTCTATTTCACTAACTTGAAAAACCATCGTTCACCATTACATAAATTTATAATTGAAATTATAAGAACCTAAAATATTCATAGGGTAAATTAATGTGAAATGAAGTAAATATGATATGAAAAATCAATGACATGTTTGAAGGTACAACTCACTTAATTTTTTTACTAGTCCCTTCCTTTAGGTTGGAAAGGACTCTATGAATTGGCTTGCTGCCATTTCAATTAGCCAACATGAAAACCAAAACATATTTCAAACATTTATTGTAAGTTTTCTATTCAAACTTTCAAAGTATGAATCAAACTTTTCATTTTACCAATTAATGTACAAATCATTTGTTCTCCACCAATCAAAAAATTCTTCCTCTTATTTAGCCTCATATTGAGGCAAGGTGCCCATTGTCTATGTTAAAGTATAGGTTAACTGTAAGATTATTGAATATTTTTTTATGAAATAAATTAATGCTAGGAATTAGTCATGAATTAGTATAATGTTACCTGTAACATTAAATGCTATGATACAAATTATACTTCTTTCATGTTGTGTTGGTACACTGCCCTAACCACTCAGCCTCTCACCATCCCACTTCTTGGTCTTTTAGTCTCTCATTAAGAAAACTAAGAAGCCACTAATTTATCTCTAGAAGTGGTCACTTGAACTCCTTTGATCCTACAATTTCCATGGTATCTGTGTTACCTCCTTCTCTACACTTGCCACAACCAAGCTAAAATTTCTTTTACACTTTCCACAATCAAGCTTAAATTTCTTTTCTTTCCCCGAGTTCTTAAGCATCCCAACTTCTACCTAGCCTATTTGGACATGAAGACGCTCTCACGTTTGCTCCTCTAAATCTCTACCAACAGAACTGCCCTAATTTGCTTTATGTCCTGCATATAATGTAATATTCAAACTGATCTAATATTTGGAAGCATCTTTCAACCTACCCACCACTCCTTTGATTGCTCATATAGAGTGACAACTGAACTAGGCATGGGATGAAGACATAAATTTGTGCACTTAGAAAGGGACTACAGATCCCCTTTATGTACTCGTAATGTACTTTTGTAGTATGTTCTAATAAGAGGACAACTTAAAGAAGTTGAGAAACCTAAATCACTACAACAAGTAGGAGAAACCAACGTATCCACATGCACCATTAACATATGAAGAAGTACAAACTAGAGTGCAACTAAGAGTATTGGCCTACAAGGTGCCTCAGGTGAAGGGGAAAAAATTTAGAAACATTGGCAACCCACTTGTCATCTCCTACCCCTCTAGTTTTTTTGATGGGGTTGTTGCTGAATCTACTGGAGGAGGTGGTATCCTTTTATTAATCAGTCAATCTCATCATTTCCATATCAAAATGGGCTGTGGTATTCATCTCCTACCCCTCTAGTTTTTTTGATGGGGTTGTTGCTGAATCTACTGGAGGAGGTGGTATCCTTTTATTAATCAGTCAATCTCATCATTTCCATATCAAAATGGGCTGTGGTAAAAGTACTAATACCTTAGCAGAGCTTTTGGCCCTATGGGCCCTTTTGTTCTTCTGCAAAGAAATTGGGCTTCTTGGTATTCATATATTTGGAGACTCTTCTGTGGTTATAGACTGGGAAAAAGAAATATCTTCTCTCACTATACTGGACTTGGAGGCTTGGTGTAACAACATCATAAATCTTTCTGCCTCCTTTTCTTATGTTGATTATAAACATGTATCTAGGGAATATAATGAGAAGGAAGACACCTTATCCAAGGAAGGGCTCATTATGGCCTCGAGCCTACTATCCTTTACAANTTCTTCCTCCTTTTCTTATGTTGATTATAAACATGTATCTAGGGAATATAATGAGAAGGAAGACACCTTATCCAAGGAAGGGCTCATTATGGCCTCGAGCCTACTATCCTTTACAAAATTTTGTGAAGGTATAGTCATTGGGGAAGCTACTATACAACTATTTTAGAAGAGCTTTGCTCTATTTGACCTACTCTATCCTCTTAAGTATGGCACAGTGTTACTTTTGATATTTTCAGCTTGTTGAACTTCACCTTTGTGTGATTGATAAAAGACACTTCCCAGATCCCTTCCTCAGATAATATATTTGAGTTCTCTGTATCTTCTATAGTAACATTGTTTAGATAGTCAGATTTTTATATTTATGTTGTGGTGAGTGGATATTTATGTCCATGTATGTCTGGTCTTCTTGACTCAGATATTGGTCTTTTGACTAAGCATTGACTGATAGTACTTGCTGATGTAACCTATTACCTTTGATTCTTTTTGAATATCAAGGAACTACTATTTTTCGTCTGGAAAACTAAGAGTGCCAAAAAAGGATATAACAAAAAAGCTAAAGTAGAATTATAGTAGCATGACCCTTATTAGAGTGAAATTGAGACCCAATTTACCTCCTAGCAACAACATAGGCAGTCTCCAAGTTGCTAACATGCTTGTAGCTTAGTCGACATGTGGAAACTTGTGCTAGACACGTGAAGGTTCTAGTCGCATACTAACTTTCATTTTTTTTGTTTGGGTGACTAAATATGCCCTTAATGGTTTGGACGTTTGGGCGAGGTAATATTTCCTCTCTCATTTTATTCACTTTAATGGTTGGAACGTATGTCATACTAACTTTCAGTTTTTTTGTTTGGGTGACTAAATATGCCCTTAATGGTTTGGACGTTTGGGCGAGGTAATATTTCCTCTCTCATTTTATTCACTTTAATGGTTGGAACGTATGTCAAGATGATCTAATATTTGTTATAAAATATATTCTTAATTATGTTACATCCGTAATTTTTTCAAAATAATGTATTTATTTTAATTTTGATAAAATAAGTAAAATAGACATTAATGATATTAAAGGTGAATAATACAATCCAAACTCATAAATAAGAAAAAAAATACAAAACATTAGAATAATGATAAGTTGGAATATTGTAATGAGTTCAAATGTTTTAAGTTGTCGTANGTGAAGAATACAATCCAAACTCATAAATAAGAAAAAAAATACAAAACATTAGAATAATGATAAGTTGGAATATTGTAATGAGTTCAAATGTTTTAAGTTGTCGTATTGAAATGAGTTCAAATGTTTTAAAGTTCACTGTGTTTTGAGATTGTTTGATATTCCTCTATGCATGCTTGAGCTATCCCTACACTATATACATAATACTAACTGAACCATTCATTTATCCTTGTTTAGCTTATTTCTTTGTCCATAATATTTTCATCTTTCCATACACTATATACATAATACTAATAATACTAACTTGTTTCTTTCTTTGAACTTGTTGAGACACACCCATATTAGAAGACATGATATTAAGACAAATAGAGTATATTGTATAAAGATGGAAAAAATTACATAATACTAACTTGTTTCTTTCTCCATAATATTTTCATCCTTGAACTTGTTGAGACACGCATATTAGAAGACATGATATTAAGACAAATAGAGTATATTGTATAAAGATGGAAAAAATTACATAATATAACATATATAAAAGTCTTATGAAAATATGATTTCGAAAATATCTTTATGCATTCTTTTTAGAATATCGTTATGCATTATTCAATTAATAAAAGTTTATAAATAATAGCCTTACAACAACTTGAATGATGTTTCACCATTGTTGAATACCACACAATTAAAAGACATTGTGCACACTTGCAATTGGAAGAGGACAAATATAAGTCAAATGTAAAGAATACTCTTTTAAAAGTTCTGCATAATTGAAGATCTATCACAATTGAAAGTATGGAATTGAATGGAGCTTAAACAAAGAGAATAACAAATTTATGCCATGATATGGTTATATAAATTGTTTTATTCAATATACTTATAGTTTTACTCAAGCTACCTATTTGTGATATTAGCACATACATTTATAAATAATCATTTTTTGTTTTTTTAAACATCTTGTTAATAAAGTATTAATGGTTATTATAAAAGCTTTTTTTAAAGTAGAAATTTGTTTTGGAAAGTCTTTTGCACCATGAAAAGTTTGAAAATGCATTGGTTTTCTTTCTACAAAACACTAGAGTTATCATTAAATAAAATGTCTTTAATAAAACTTATTTACAATAATGAGAATTCTTAGTTAGAAACTATGAGAATATAATCGATCTACGTGCTTTTAATATAATCGATCCACGTGCTTTTAATATAATATTGACGTCAAAGAGTAAACAAACAAGCTTGACGTCAAACAAGATAATATTGATGAAGTAAAAATTCTAGAAGCTTGTTGTTACAATTGACAATGCTGAGCAAAAATTCAGTTTTAAGAAATATATAAAAGTATATGTAAGCCTTAGCATATCAGACAGTGCCTCTCTATGAAGTACATCCATTTTGAATAAATACATAAAGAATAAATGTGGAAGTTCAGGAAGTGCGTAAATCCCACCAAGACATGGGACACTATGCACATATACCATCAAGTCATTAGACTCAAGTGTGTAAAACCCCACAAGGATGAATTATCAAAGGATGCACGCCGACACAACATGAAATAAGGTGGTTAGATTGACCAAGAGGTAAGAGGGTTGGTACATCACCGAGTAAAAGGAATCCCAACTTGTGGGCACATATCTCGAAAAAAAAGAGTATAAACAAGAAATAGATGGAAGCATTGAAGCAAGCTTCAAGATGAGATAGAGAAGATATTTTGACTTGGAAAGATTTTAATTCTTTGGGTATCAATGCCTCATTGATATAAGAAGAAGTTCATACAACAGAGCTAGATTGCACAAAAAAGATGAATATGAACAATAGATAGAGCACAAATTAGAAGGATACCCTATACCAAGATGTGCCCATAGTGAATGGCGTAGATCACACAAGTACTGAAGTAGAAGTCATACATCATAGAAGAGACAAAGTGTTGTAGAGTGCATAACTGCAGATATCAAAATATTTCAAATCATAGAAGTACTACAATAGACATTATCATACATCGCAGACTATTGGGACACGTATTACAAAAGGATAAGACAGGAATTAGAGAAGATACAGAATAAAGAAATCACATATTAGAAGAGACACAAATAATAGATAAGATACACACAGATCTCAGCTCTTGATATATACATATTTATTTCATGGAGGCAGGAAGGGGCAAGGAAAGGGAGATGTATATTCCTTCCAGCTGGTGCTAGTAAATACAATAGGGAGTCCCTGCTTCCTTTCAATTGGTGATGGTAAATACAATTGGAAGTTGGTGCTAGTAAATACAATAGGGAGTAGTCCCTGCTTCCTTTAAGCTGGTGATGGAAAATACAATTGGGAGTTGGTGCTTCATTTAGTTATACTAATGTTATACTAGCATTTCAGGTCGGGTAGGAAAGGAATAAATAATACCTATTGTTTTCTTTTCCCAACACTTGATGTGAATATTAATTGGAGGGGTCATTAGAGAGTCGTTTTATCAGGCACAATAATAGGGAAATTCAATTTTACATAACTGAAACTAGCTATAATTCAACATAACAGAAATTTAACATAAAGTAGGAAGCGTACCTTGCATCTCACAATGCAATAACGATAGGTCTCTTGCAGCACCCTACCAAAGGTTTCACAAGAATTCCCCATGCCTTTTGATAGTCTATATTNTAGGCAGCGTACCTTGCATCTCACAATGCAATAACGATAGGTCTCTTGCAGCACCCTACCAAAGGTTTCACAAGAATTCCCCATGCCTTTTGATAGTCTATATTGTGGCCTATGGTTTAAAAACACCACTAGAGCACTATTGGTAATACATGTCTGCAGCAGGAAACATTGATATCCTAATCAATACCTAATTACAGTAATTCAACCTACATTTTAAAATTACTGGTTACATAATGCACTATTGGTAATACATGTCTGCAACAGGAAACATTGATATCCTAATCAATACCTAATTACAGTAATTCAACCTACATTTTAAAATTACTGGTTACATAATGCTTTGGGTAAATGCATAGCAGACCATGCCCAGAGTAAATGTAGACAACCTACAACGTTAATGCACCCATTCACCATAGTAAATAAGAGCCAACCGAGAAACCGTCTCAGTGCAAATTTAATTCAGTTTGGAATCGTTGCATAATTAGTCGTTGAATCCCTACTTTTTCATATCAATAGTTATATTTATCCTCCTCCACAAACAATGTCATCCTAACCTTATTCCACAAGGAAACACACAATATATATTTATCAATTTAATACCAATTAAATTGTGTGCATACATATTAATATATATTATGTTTACATTCTGAATATTGTACTATGGCGATTTTCTATCAGTTGGGAAGCATGCCACCTCTTCAAAACCTCTTCTGCATGGCACGTCAGTGAGCAAGTGGCAGTTGAAAGAAGCTAGGCTTGATGTTGCTCTACCATGGAATAAAATTATAGAATATGTTGTGATGCTCTTAGAAATGACTAAAAGATCGCAACATTATCATTGTGTTTGTATTTAAATTTAGGTGAAATTTGATGTTGCTCTACCATGGAATAAAATTATAGAATATGTTGTGATGCTCTTAGAAATGACTAAAAGATCGCAACATTATCATTGTGTTTGTATTTAAATTTAGGTGAAATTTAAGGCCTCGAATTCTGTGGACGAATTGGATAAACAATTATATTTTGTTCAAGGTAAGAATAGTCGTGAACGAGCCAGCCAGCTTGTTCTCTTGGTTGCAGTGAAGAATGAATGAATGTTCAGGGAGCCATTGTGGGCTCTCTCGGCATTCATGTTTAATGCCACTAAATTAATTTTAAATGGGCAATTTATCAAAGTTTGGTTTAACAGTTCAAATGAAGATTTTCCTGGCAAGGAATGAAGATAAATACCCACAAATGCCTTCACCAGAGCGTGTGAAATGAAGGGAGAATTCCCTTTAAATATTTTCATATAAAGGAATGAAGATAAATACCCACAAATACCTACACCAGAGCGTGTGANCAAATTCCTTCACCAGAGCGTGTGAAATGAAGGGAGAATTCCCTTTAAATATTTTCATATAAAGGAATGAAGATAAATACCCACAAATACCTACACCAGAGCGTGTGAAACAAAGGGAGAATTCCCTTTAAATATTTCCATATAAAGGAATGAAGATAAATACCCACAAATACCTACATCAAAGCATGTGAAACAAAGGGAGAATTCCCTTTAAAATCTTTCTTTGTATATATGTTATATTTTCTAATCAAATACAACGGTTAAACAACTCAAAATTGTGGGCAACTGGGCCTGGCCTGGCATGGCGAGCAGACTTACCGCCATTCTACATGTCATATAAAAGTTGGTTTCTCTCTTTCTTTGTAAGTTGGACCGACCTCGAGAAAAAAAACATCAATCAGATTGTTTTATGATGGAGGGAAGAGGGTCGCCCCTCTGCTCAACTTTCACTAATGTAATAGAGGGCGGAGCCCACCTTTGGCACACTTGTGACTGTAGCGTGGAATTTAAGTATGTGTATAATCAATGTCGATAATCAAATAAAATTTAAATTTTGATGGTGATATGTGAAATTAGAGGGTAAGGTTTTTATAGTTTGATTTGAGAAACCAAAAACATGTGTCAAAAATGGATTTTAAGGTTTTTTTTAATGAGTAAATCTCTTTTCCCATATCTTCAAAGATATGGCTATCATTTCCTTGGTTTGCATGATAAGGATGTTTAGCTTTAACATTTGGACGACCTTTTCTATGGGAACGTGTATTCACCATCGTGTCAGAGTAATGCAGTAGCAAATAAAATTTAATGAAGTAGTATATAAAGGGAAGGCAAAATTTAACACCACATCCAATGTTGAGATCATTTCGCCACTGGGTCCTGGGAAGGAAAACCAAGGACGAGGTCAGTTACTTTCGCTCAATAAAATAATCAAAAATTCAAAATTTAAAAATAAAAATATTAACAACTATTAGCAACTATGGAAAATTTCCAAATATTACACTATACAGACACGATTAATACACCTTCGTGATTTATATATATCCCCTTGTCATGGACATAATAATGTAACATGCCATATCCTTTATGTTGTCAACCATGTGATTTAGATAGGTACATTGTTGATC
>LPNX010625391.1:0-15831 GCA_001517045.1 Pseudotsuga menziesii
ATAGACTCGATATACAAACTGGGACATCTCTGCGACACAGGAGGCATCGACAGAGGATCCATAGGGACTGGAAGCTTAACCAGTCGGTGGAGATAAACTCAGATAAACGAGTACAACTGCTCAAGTCAAACTATAACCCAACCAATGGATGTGATATACAGTGCTCTGTTCAAAGGCGACACGACTTGAGAGCTTCCAAAGATAACATCTTTCCTTGTCCGTCTTTTTGGTTTTTTGATTTTTTTTGGACTTTTTCAGTTATTTAAAAAGCTTGAAAAAGAATAAAATTGCTTTATAGTTATAGACTAGGAGGAGACGAGTGTCATAAGGGAAAACAAACTAGTTCCAAGCAGTGGAACATACCTATTCTCAATGCAAGGATACATGTGTAGGATATTGACACTCGAGGGAAAATCCCCTCCCGGTAAAAAGGAAAACAAGCTGCGAAGGATAAAAAATGGCTCTGCATGGCTAGACATGAGACAAGGTCGAGCTATATGGCTGAAATGCAATGTCAAGGAAGCCGACATAAAGCTCAATACGGCAATCAAAGCTCATGATAATGCATTCACAACTTGACATGAGGGAGTCCTGATGGAAATAGGCCAGCAAAAGATCAAGAGGAGTATGAGGCTCTTGTGAAATGTCATGGCAACACTATACAACGGACTCCCACACCCTAAAGGATAAAACGTCAGCATGGGCACCAAATGCAAATAAGGTGCTAACTAGGGTACCCATATAAGGCGAAGCTCTACGACTCATATCATGCCACTTCTAAATTAGCAAGAAGGTTCCACGACATAATAGAGTGGGTTCGTACCTAAGGTCATGATGAAATGGTCATAAGGTTATGCAAAATGCAAACAGTGGTGAAACCTAACCTATATGCCAGTTTAGACATGATACCCGAGATTGGAACGAACGGGTCAATCCAATGGCTGAAATGACACTAAAAAAGGTCCCCTACATCATGGATTATGTCAAAAACAGTCCAAAATGGTTATAAATTGTCAAAACTATAGGAAAGGGGGTAAAAATTTTCAAATATTTGAAAATTTTCTATAAATAGTAAACAATTCAAATATTATAAAACATTTGAAACTTTTACCCATTTGAGCTCAGATTTTCCACAGCAAATTCCAGGAGATCCAGCCGGCGGAATCCACTACTGTTTCTTCCAAGTATTTACCCATGCTCTTCTCTTTCATTTCAATGCAATTTTTATCAAATTCCATGGTCAATTAAGCTTTCTAGGCCAAACTAAAAAGGGTGCTGCGGCCCACGTGGAAATCGAGGGTTTTTCTATGTATAGGGCTGGATATACATGGAAAATTCCCCCAAAGCCATGTACATACGTGGTTGTTTTGAAAATAGTCGCGTATGAGGCCGTGCATAAGGTTTTTTCAATAATCTAATGGAAAAATTTGCAATTTCTTGTGCAGGATGGTCCTAGAGTGGAGAGAGCGTGAACATGGTGAGGTAGAGGAAGCAGTAAGGGCCGATCTAATGGCTCAACAAGCTCTACATGCATGCAGACTCTATAAGTTTTGGTGTCTTGGTGGTTTGAGGGCCAAACCAAGACTATCACAAATGCTGGTGGATTACTGGGATCCAGACTCTGAGTCCTTCCAGATAGATGGGATGCCCCTCACCATAGAGGTGGAGGACATATACTTCATTACTGGGCTTTCTAGACGAGGGGAAGTGGTGAACCTTCGTTCTCATGGTGGGCCAGCAGGTGGCCTGACTATCGATGAGTACATTGCGGTGTACTGCTATCTAGACACAGAGAAGGTGGGGAGTCAGGTCCCTACCAACGCTATACAGGTGCTGGGCCTAAAGGCCATACTATTGACATTGGGCAGGATAGCAGGCTTGGCATCACTCCACCAGGCCTCGCGGCCTCTGATTTTCTATGCAGTGGAGTGTATGAGACCCATGATTTATGACTGGAGCACTATACTACTAAGCAACATGAAACATTAGCTCAGTGAGTGTAAGGCAAGTAGAGTGTGGAACTTCGGGTTCAGCAGTATTTTGAGTACGTTTTTCTTCGAGCGTGTTCCAGGATTGAGCCCCAGAGTGGACGTTCCTCTTCACGGGGTTCGAGATCTGGCCCAACGACGTTGGGTATATGCGATGCGCGGAATGGGAGGTGGTAGGGTGGCCAACCCCTATCCAGCTAAGTTCTTTCCGTGGTGGTGATGACCGATAGTTACCATCGATGACTACCCTTATGCGGGGATAGATTTACAGGGGGACCCAGACATGCTGCTACCACTAGGATTGGCATATGGCGATATACGTAACGAATCTCGACCCTCTCTTTTTAAAATTTTTTAAGTTTATTTAATTTTTTTGTGTTTTGTGATTATATGGAATCAAAAAGACATATTTTTGCGTGAAAATACATAGTGACATCTACCATTTGTGTGTAGATGTGGGACCACATTGGCCAGAAGGCTTCCCTCATCACAGATGAAGGGGAAGAGGATATTATATCATGGGTGTGGATGCGGAGTGGATGCTCTAGAGCATTCATACCAATTTTGTAAGATTGACACATAGGGTTCCCATGGCGCAAGTCGAGGACTTGCCTGAGGCTATGCAGTAGCAGGTGGTGGGTGTACCACATGCATGGGTGCGATTATTCCGACGGCTATCTAGAGCCGTAGTGACCTTCCATGATCATAGCCCTCCTCCTCCTCCATAGGATTAAATACCTAGGAGTTTATTCATTTTGTATTACCGTGTATTATATGTTGGTGGCTCGAAAGCCCCAATTTTGTATCATGACACTATTTATTCTCACATTTTGGATGTATATATAAAAAAGGTTTTATGGTGATTGGTTTATTTATTTACATGTGTAAAAATTGTGTTTGTGATGAATTTACTGTGAATGAAACAAATGCCAATCTAACACGCAGTTAGCATATGAGTCAGCAACTTGATTATTAATTATTGGAATGTGTACGTATGTTATATTGTCAAATTGTCGTTCTAATAATCTCACACGTAAGAATATTCTTAATAACGTCGGATCTCTAACATGGTACAAACCATTAAGTTGTGACACTACTAACTCTGAATCAAGACGTATCTCAAGAGAGAGAACGCCATGTGAAATGGCATCCCGTAGAAGCTCAATAACGGCACTATATTCAACAACATTGTTGGAAGATGGCCGCAGACATACGCCTCCTGAAGACAGTACTTGACCCATAGGAGTATAAATCACCCAAGAAGCAGAGGCTGAGTGTTGAGTGTGATGGATTGCACCATCCATGAATCCTATGTAGGTGGAAGATTCCATTGACATCTGCCAAAAGAAACAAAAACTAATCACAAACCCGATCACGATAAGAAAAAGACCTAACTATGCAAAAATGTACAATAATATACAATAACCGTCCTTGCCTGAAAATCATGCATAGTACTTCTTGAGATAGAGCCCATTTCTAGGCTCCACCAAGGCCATTCCTTCATAATCCACTAACTCATAAGCTCCCTTCTCTAAGACACGTTTGACCACGTAAGGACCACGCCACATGGGATTAAATTTTACTGCGCCCAAGGGTTCTTTCGGTTGATCCCAAAAAAGGACCAAGTCTCCCTCACTAAACCTCCTTGGATGGACAAACTTATCGTACTGGACCTTTATGCGACGTTTATTGAATTCTAGAGCCACCAAGGCATCCCGACGCTACTCATCAAGTTGCTCAAGGTGGACCAGTCGCTCCTCCAATGGTGAAGTGTTTGGTAAGAGTTATACAACTAGTTTCAAAGAAGGAATCTCGCATTCAACCGGCAATATCGACTCCACTCCATGTACAAGTTGATATGGAGAAAAACCTGTGGCAGTCATAACAACGGTTCTATATGCCCACAGATCAGTTTATAACATAATGTGCCAATTATTCTTGCTTTGTGCGATGGTTCATTGGAGAATGGATTTGAGTGATTTATTCACTACTTCTACCTATCCATTCGCTTGAGGGTAGTAAGAGGAGGAATGCTCTTACTTGTACCCTAACTTTGATGCCAACTCTTCCATCATACGGTTTTGAAAGTGCGAGCCATGGTCAGTGACAAGCTCTTTCAGAATTCTGAACCGAGTAATAATTTGGTTGAATACGAAGTGGGCGGCTGTCTCACTGTCAGATTTAACTGTAGGCATAGCTTCAGCCCATTTCGTGAAGTAATCAACAGCCACTATAATATGATGGTGCCCCCCAGCCGAAGCTGGGTTGCAATCCATAAAATCAAGCCCCCACTTAGTGAAGGGACCGACAGTGATAATGGGATGTAATGGGGAAGGTTTCGAGCGCATATTACATGCGAACACCTGGCAAGGGTGGCACCTCTTGACCACATCTACATAATCCTTAAGGATCGATGGCCAGAAATAACCCCCTCTTAAGATCTTTTGAGCTGTAGAAAGCCTAGATAAATGACCACCACATGCCCCTCCATGGCAATCATTTAGCACTACCTAGGCCTCTTCATGAGTTAAACAACATCTTAAAATGGAATCTACCCCACGGCGGTACAAAGTGTTATCCACTATGAGGTAGTTCTTAGAGACGTGACGTAATCGTCGTCGTTCATCTTGTGAGAGATGAGTAGGGGTCTTCAATGTTTGTAAATATATTATGATATCCCCATACCATGGGTCTAAGGTTGAGATTAAGAAGATGTGTTCATCAACAAACGTATATTCACAAACCAACTCCTCAGCCTCGCTCGAGAAATCCGATATAAGCTTTGAAAAAATTAAAGACTTCTTCGATTTTGCCGAAACAAATTCGAGATCGAATTCTTGCAGAATGACAATCCATTTATTATATTTCCCCCCAATCATCCTTCGAGTGAGGACGAATTGAAATGTATTGACATGGGCTACAACCAAGGTCTAGCGAAGGAGAATATAATGTCTCAATCGCTGAACCGCATGTGCAGTAGCTAAAGCAATCTTCTCGACATGAGAATAACGAATCTCTGCGTCAATAAGGTTTTGGCTCAGATAGTATATGACATGCTCTTGGAGCTCCTCATCCTCTTGAACCAAAACCATACCAATCGTCTCTAATGACGCGACCACATATAATAGAAAATCACGGCTATAGTCTAGGGGACTAATCACCAGGGCCGATGCTAGGGCTCGCTTGAGTGCATCAAAGGACTCCTGGGCTCGCTCATCCCAACAAAAGGGGGTTTCCTTCTTCAATAGACGCATGAAGCCTCTAGTCAAATTGGCAAAGTTGGCAACAAATCTTCGTAAGAAGTTTTCCATGCCTTGCAAACACTGAAGATGACGAATATTCTTCAAGGGAGACAACTAAAGTATTTCCTCAACCTTCAAAGGGTCGACTCTTATACCCTCTTTAGAAACGATGAATCCTAACAAACGACCTGACTTCACACAAAATATGCACTTATGAGGATTTAATCTAACTAAATAGTGCCGGCACCTTTCGAATACCAATCTCAAGTGATAGGGATGACGCATTCTCATACGAGAATGAGCAGCAAGGTCATCCAAAAATACTTCGATAATTGACTTGAGATCATGGAAGATCAAGGTCATTGCCTGCTGAAATGTAGCTCTGGTGTTTTTAAGGCTGAAAGGCATTTTTCGATATGCAAAAGTTCCTTAAGGACAAATAAATGTAGTCTTATGTTGGTCATCAGGTTTAATTTGTATCTGATTATACCCGGAAAAGATGTTCATAAAGGAAAAAACCTCGCTACCCACACACTCATCCAAAATTTGATCAATAAATGGTGTGGGGAAATTGTCCTTAGGATAGGCATGATTCAAATCACGGAAATCAGTACATATGCGGATCGATCCCTGCTTCTTATCCATCGAAACGGGGTTTGAAACCCACTTCGTCAAGGGAACGAGATAGATGAAACCGGCTTTCAACAGTTTCTCTATCTCTGCCTTAATCACGGGTGATTTCCTAGGATTCACTGCCCGCAAGCGTTGTCGAATAGGCTTAGCGTTGGGATAAGTATTAATCTTGTGCTCGACAATATGAGGGTCAATACTTGGCATTTTGTCGTAAGACCAAGCAAAGATATCACAGAATTCTTTAAATAGCTCGGTGTATTCTAGAATCTCAGCATGGGAACATTCCGCCCCAATATAGACATTCTCTATCCTGCCAGGATCTCGAGAGATGTTGATAGGAATCGTTGAAGATATGTTAGCCATGTTTCCATCATCCATCTGACCAGGAGAGCTTAATGGAACCATAGGACTACCAACTCTCTCACTAAGAACTGCCCTAAGATCCTCATGCTCCAAGCGGTCATGCTTGGGAAGAAAGTACGATCTATGATGGAGTTCCTCCCATGGTGGCTCAACTCCCGACATAGCCTCAATTATCGCTTCATCTGGAGGGAAAACCATATCAAGGAAGTCGTGTGTGTGAGAAGACTGTACTGCCCATACCGGCAGCACATAAGGGTCCTCCTCCTCCATACATGAAGAGGAAGGACTAGGCTCTGCAACATACTTGAGATTAGCTTGATAAGCTATCATAGTTGCAGGAAACGACACATCTGTCATGATGGGCTCACTCAGAATACTCGGTGTAGGAAGAATCCAAGGATCTTCCATATGACTCGTGTGAAAAGACACCAATCTCATAGATGTCGAAGCCTCATCGAAACTAGATCCTATCATAAGGATCGGTGCAGGACAACTAAAGCTTCCCATGAGGGATGGATAAATGCCTACACCCACACTCCCAGTGCCGACTGAGAGTGCTCAATGATCGGGATCGAAGCTCCCAAAGATGCGGTAACATATGGATTCTTGAATGTTGTTTGATCAATCGTTACTATCTTCCCGTTATGTTGAAAGCATACAACACGGAACAGGGAAGAAGCAACGGCTTGCATACTGTACATCCAATTCCTACCCAGCAAGAGATTGTAGTCAAGGGGCGCATCAACCACCTCGACCTCTATCGCAATGGTCTTCCCTCCCAAACGGACTTTAACGGAAGGAAGGATGCCGTGTGGCCTAAACGATCTCCCATCGAACGCAGTTAACATGGTCACTGATTTCGACAGCTCAGGAGAACCTATACCCTTCCAACATTATAAAGACATCATAGAAGTGGCAGTGCCTTCGTCAATCACAGTGCGCTTGACGGTCATATTAAGACATTCTACATGAATCAAAAGAGACACATAGTAAGGCAAGCGAGTTTGTATTCCTTCGGTTTCAAATTTAATCATGGAGGAAGAATCATCATCGTTCACACCAAGGGAAGAAAGCAACGCCTTCCTCTGTGAAGGACAACTCTGAAGCACTTCCAATGCAAACATCGCACAAGGAGTATGGCCCAAATCCTCGACAACTGATAGTTCTGGGTGGCTCGAGCATTTGTATTGTGCCTCGGACTCTTAAGGACTCCCTTAGGAATGCGAGGTGCAGTTTCAGGTTTATCCATAGGTTTCTCAATACGCAAAGAGGACCCTGGTGGATCAGGCTCTTTTCCTGGGATGGATTGTGACGAACCATAATCTTTCGCACAGGTCACAACTTTCACAGCACGTACCATGTTAATGCAACCATGACCACTACCCTCCGGCGGATTTTGATCAGCACCAGATTGGTCATGGGACCTTGAGTTCATATTTTGATTTTGTGGTAAAGGGTTAGTTAGCACAGCTGGGCCCTATGCCAAGAACCTTGAGGCTTCATCAATACGAGGGCACAAGTAAGTGAGGTGATCATCCTTACACAACTTGCAAGGGAACTTAACCTTACGTTTAGCTTGCTTGTCCCCCCCCAGCATTACGGCCATTCTTTTCATTACTATTAACATTCTCATTCTTATTCTCACCCTTACGATTATTCTTACCCTTTTTTCTATTCCGTCCGGGCTACTGGTTACCCTTCTGGTCTGACGATTGCACTGAAAGTACACTCGTTATTTGGGCAGGTTGAGACGAAGCCGTAGCTTGTCCCGAAGCAGATTGGTTGATTGAAAATTGACTAACTTGTTTTGCAACTGAATCCGCAGGTTTCACACTTGCACAACCCACAATGCCATCGGCATGTGGTCCAGGTTTGACTTTGGGGTCGAAACTAGAACGCAAAGCGTTGGGAATAATCTCATATAAAAAAATGGACAGAGCATAAATCAAGTCCAGTTCCTGTGCCCTAAAAATCGCTTGTTCCTCATTCTGCACTCCGGATGTAGAAACATCCTTCACTATATATGGAAATAACGACTTAAGGAACCATTCGAGGAGGAATTTCGGTAGTATAAAGGCTTTAATTAACCTCTTTCGTCTACGCCACTCTTGAATATGATCCGAGATATGTGTAGATTTATCTTGTCGAAATGTCGATAAGAGTTCAATACCAACGTCATAATGCACAGGTAGCTGGAAGTGGTTAAGAAAAGTCATCGCAAGGTCGTTGAACAAAGCGAATGCTCCCCTAGGTAGCTCTATATACCATTTCACAGCAGGCCCTGTAAGGGTGCGTTGAAATAGCCTTAAACGAATGGAGTCCTGGTGTAAGGAATTCGAAGAGCACCATAGATGAAACATAGTAACGTGTTCACTCGGATCCTCTCCTGGTGTGCCCTCGAACTTAGGTATGTCTGAGGGAAGCTTAGTAGGGATAGCCGGCCAGGCCGGGTCATGAGCGACAAGATCGTTCGTTAATCTTGACAAGTCAGGAAGATTCAGTGTCATGTGGAAAGAAGGCCTAGGATGATGAGGTCGATGGACCGCTCCCTGACAGGTCTGATTCATATAGTTCTGATTACCATCATGGCCTTGGCCATAGTGCCCTCCTCCCGTATGACCCATATAGGGTGGCATGGAAGCACCATAGTGTGGTGGACCTTGACTAGTAGGAGCTATGAAGCCATAATTAGGAGAGTAAGCAGGTTGTTGATACCCGCCCCCATAAGGTGAAGAACCCTATCCATACTGTGTCCCATAATAGGGCCCATAAGTCATCGCATGATATGTCCCATGAGACACTCCGTAAGTAGGAACATACGTTCCGAAAGTAGGAATATACATTTCGGAAGTAGGAATGTGACCTCTAGAAGTATGAACATGACCTCTCGAAATGACGGGTAGTGCATGAAGCTGAGACACAACCGATCTAGTAACCGCAGTACGGACAAGACTTGTAGCAACGTTTTGGCTCGAAGGACCACGTGAATAAGGTGGAGGTTGAACATTTGAAGAAGTAGGGACAGAGGATGGAGGGACCTGAGTAATAATGTACATACTATTTGTGCCAGAAATTGTTTCTAAGGCCAGAGAAACAAGCTAACACACACTCAAGACAAAATTCAAAAAAACAGATAGGTTTAAGGTTTCTGTAATGTGTCTTTGGTTGTGAACTTTGAAAACAGTCAGGCAATACATTCATAAGTAAAGCAACTACTGAATCATAAGCAATAAAAGATGAAGATGCATGATACATGTAACAAGATCAAACAGAAAAAATATTGAGGTTCATACATAAATGACAGGCATTACCAGAATATAAACATAAACCAGTCAATGAATCTATCAATTTAAGCAACTAGAAAAGATGAAAATGAATCCAATACATAAATCTGAAGGGTAAAAGTCATATATATCTCATAGTTTCATCAACCACTGCATACAAGAGTTTTGTACCTTGCTCATGAACAAGTCTGAAAACCAAGTGAGCTTGAAGACCTCCTGAAAGCTCTCAAAAATCGAACCCTCTAAATGGCTTTCCTATCTCTCTAAATAGAGTTTCTTTAAAAAATCAGTTGGGTCTAAAACCCTAACTGCCTCCATCAATTCACTGGGGTAAGGTAAAAAGTAAAAACTTACAAAATTACAACATATGCTAAAAATAGTAAATCATTAACATATATGTTTATCAAAAGATAGCAATTAACTAAATGAACAACTGTTTCATAGCCTTTTCGCTGCCTCTGCTAAGAGGGCATTGCCATCTAGTGCTTGCTCCTTCCTTTTAACTTTCTTTTGTTCCTGCTCCATGTCCTTAATCTTCTTGATGAGCTCCTTGTTTCTCTGTTGTAGGTCCTGGACTGTTTCCTCCAACTTTGTGGAATGCCTGTCGGTAGCTCTTTTCCTTTTTAGTACCTCTTTAGACACTTCTGATAGCTCCAAGAAATGATTACGGACATCCTGCAGCTCTTCTATAAGCCCTCTGTTGACTTTTAATAACCCATCATTAGTCTCTTGTAAGTGTTTCATCTGTTGTAGGTATTTCTAAATACTTTCCTGCAAGTTTTCTTCATCAAAACTAGGGATCTCAGGTATATTTGCATACTTCATTAAAAAGTCTGAGAAATCAATAGGAATACTAGGTTCTTTTATAATTCCTGCTTCCCTGAGTATAGCTTCATCTTCTTCCTCCCACTCCTGATTTTCAATAGGACATGATTTTGCCTTTTCTTCTTGCTGCTGTTTTAAGAGTTTATCTTTTATCTCAAAAATTATTGCAGATAATTTAGATGCAGGCTTGCTTGAATCTTCTAATGATTTTGATGAACTCTTGACTTGTCAAAACCCCAAATTTTCGAAAAATTTAAAACTTTTAAAATAACATATAATCACATTAAAAGAAGTTGTTAACTGGTTGATTAGTTTATGCTATTTAAAATGTAACTGAATAGTTATTTAAATACTCTGTACTTTGAAAAGCATTATTCTTTTCAGCTACTGATTAATTTTCTGTTTGCGACATAAGGTTGTTTGTCGTAAGGGCTGGGATTACTTAGATTTCGAGCTAACGCAGCCGATTTCTTCTATTACAGATGTACAGGTAAGAAGTATGGTTCGATGCTAACAAGTCTTTGAATTTACAGTTCAGATTATGCATACAATTTGTTTAAAAGTTTATACATGCTAGACAGAAAATATCATACTTCTCAAGGTAATATCTTGTTATTTCTGCTATATTTTCCTTTGGGACTTAATACTAAAAAGAATTGCATTTTTCACATACTAATAGTAGAATACTAAACGATACAGGTTCATGAGGTTTAGTAGATTTACAAGTACGGAAACTTTTAAAATTCATCCTGAAGATAAGTATAAGAACTTATATATTAATCCGTTACCTAACAGCTTATCATGGTAGAAAGATCACAACTTCACAGGTTTTATTTATTTTAGTCAAGTTATAATAATATCATTCTATGCTTAGCTTGCATACTGTTCAGTTTTTCAACTAATGAGGACTATTATTAAAACCACTCCATAAATTTTCTTACTGAAGCATCTAAGATCTATGATATGAAACAAGTATTCCACTTATAGTTTGAAAGTCTACCAATCTTTAGAAGGCTAAACTCATTCCAGAAGTTACCATTGGGTTGGAAATCCAAAGCTATTAAAAATCAAACCTAAACTCATTATCTTTAATTCTTTTATAATGTATCAAGACTAGAATAACAACAAAGAAGATAGAAAGAGTAATCCAGTTCTATTCTACCTTACTTATGGAGTCTCTTGTAAAATTCCGAGTTTGGGAGTGACATAGTCTAGTTGTCACCAAAAGAATGTTATGACTATAACCAGGATGAGTTAGTTCTATCCATAAATATCTAATTTATTTAATTATGACAACCAAGTCGAATGATGAATAACGTAATAGAAACACCATTTTTAAATGTATATAATTACATACATTAAGGAGTAGATAGGTTTATCATCTTCTTTTGAATTCCAAAATAGTTGGCATAGAGATTGAAAACTATGACAACTAAACAAATACCAAAACCTAAACTCCTATGACTCTTTAACACCTAACAAAACTCTAGGCTTGAGTGCACAACGTTATAGAATAAACCATATAAACAATATAATCATGAACATTGGACTAAACTACAAACAATACATAGCATGGAATATGTATAAACTCTATACTAATCATGCGTTGTGGCAACATGATGTAGGTATATACCAAGGTGCAAATCTTGCTATGGAACATTCCAGCAATGATTTTGGTTGATCACAATCATCGGTCGTGGACTTTGGAGTGATAACCATATTACATCAATTATTAAAAGTATTACGTGGATGCATATCAGCCATTATTTGGCGCTATAAGTTGTTGACTGAACCCTAGCTCTTCATTTCCTTTTCTCCCTCGGGCGCCTTGGCCGCTCTGCAATTTTCTTCGGAACCACACCGTTGTTGTGTTGACCTCCATTGCACCTCCTAGTGCCTCAGCTCCTCGTAAGCTCTTCCATTGCAAGTGAGGGTTGTTCGGTTGTACATTTACTTGTTGCTTACCTTTATAGATTTGCCACTGTTTGGTTGCTCGGTTCTATGACAGTCCTGCTCCTCTTAATACTGCGAGAGTGATTATCTCTTCAGATAATCGTGGCCAGTGCTATCTGCAGGCTGTAAGTTAAAAGATAGAGAGGGGACGTTGCAACTGTAGGGTTTGTACTTCTTTGCCGATTCGCTGGGGGGTTTCCTGTGTTTTTAATGGTTAAAAGAATTTAAGCCAGCCCTTCGCCATTGATTTGGCAGGTTGTCTATTTAGCTAGCCGTGACACTAACTTGAAGAATACCCATTCTACAGTATCCAGGTAAGAACTGTTTATTATGATGTCTAGTGTTCAAAATTTATTACACTCCTTGTATTATTAAAAATAATAACTGACAGTCGGATTTAAATTTGTAATGCAGATGTCTACCTGCTACACTATCCGCTGTAAACAAATAGAGCACCAAGGTTTCAATAGCGCAGGCCACGGTAAGCCTTGGTCCTTCCACGACTCATCATCTTTGTCTGAAACCTTATGAGGTTGCGCTGGTTGGTCGAAGCAGCCTTGGTTGTCCTCCATGCATTATGGGTTATTTGTTTTACAGTTTTTAGCTCTACGAGTAAAACCCTAGCTCTTAAGAGAGCCCTCCGGCTACAGCTGTGAATGTAAAGCTTTGATTTTAAATACTGTAGGGTTTGTAAAAATTTGCAGGCTGTAAGCCTTCGCGTTATTACTGTGTTAATAAGTTTTACAGGTTATAAGCCTGCATGTATATTTTTTTTATGGCTATGGGTTATTAAATGAAACAGAGTTCATTTGTTCTTATGATTATTTGTCGAAGGCAGGGTTTTTACCCTCAGTTCTATGATATTTTGAAACTGTTTTCTCCTTCTTGCATATCGTTAATGCAGTAATGGAAAGCTTTAAAAGTAAAAGCATGCTTAAGTTGTGTTTTATTTAATAACCCAGCCGTAATAAGAATATTACCAGTTTTTCTTATTAAATAAAAATTAAGATGAAGAGACGTTTGTCTCGTTAGGTTACTGCTTAGGTTTATATGCTTTAGCTCGATTATCGAGCATCCTGTACTCATACCTTTTCTTTTTTAGTACAGATTTACCTTTGATTTATTTAATGCATTATTACTTGTTTTAGATCTATACAATATATAGATAGCCTTAAGGCTTATAATATTGTTTGTATAATGCGGCTGTAGTGAATAAATGTCCATTGTTATTTATTTATTACTTAGTGGCAATAATTAAAGATCTAGGGTTTTAACCCTGTTCTGCAGTTTATGAACAATATTGTTTTTATATTTTTATATTCAGTATCATAATGCTATATTTTTTTTTGTAATCTTTTAATTATTACCAAAGTCCTTTAATAACGTTTATTTACTTTATAATGCACATTAAAAGACTAGTTCATAAATATATTTTTACTTATTTACATTCTATGTATAAATAAACTAAATCCTTATTTGTATATTACTATACTACCTGAATGTTATCGTTATACTGTATATCATATTGCTACAATATAGGTACTACAATACAATACTACTCCTTCTTGATGTTACTATGAATGTTGTTTTTTTAATATTTTTTACCCATTATTTGGTTTGGGTTCTTTATTTAGTTATAAAAATTGAATATTTCTTTATAGTACTTATTTAATAATAAAGTATAATTTTATATACGTATCTATATAAATACCTGTATATAAAATAGCATTTATTTACCAGTTTTAAAATAGAATAACAGTTATGAAAATATACTTAACCTAGCTAAATAAATGAGTAAACAGTAATTTAGATAATTGCAATCTCTGCTATAATGCAGACTAAAACTAATAGACTTTAACTGTAACATCAATTAGATAAGTAACAGGTAAATACTTATGTCCTTCTGTCGGTAATGTTTTTATTTTTAAATAGAAGAAAACAGTTATAACTTACCCTGCAAAAATACTTAGTCTAACTTTTCATTTTTATAGCTAGTACTTCCAGAAAACAAGATACAGTACTAGAATAGTTTTAAGACTGTAAAAAGTTAATTCATGAATTTATAAAAGCACTTGTAGTAACTGCAAGTAAAATAGGAAACTCAGTTCAGAAGAATACTACTTCTCAACACTGAGATACTGTGCTAGAGTATGGTCTGGTGATACCAGATGTGGAAAAACACAGTTATTGCTAACAGGTTTAACTACTGATATTCTGAGATATTAATCTTACTGAAAATACTGATTTCTGACATATAAGTAAACATAACATGCATACATTCATACGTAGTAACCTAAAGAAATAAATTACAGAACCTGATTAAGCTGTGGCAACAACAGCAATGGGAGGCCGTTCCTCCCTACCAACTCCTGGAGAGCGCTCAGACAGCGACTTCTCAGGACCCCCGAGCTTGCTCTGGTCTCCCTGGCTGGAACTAGGTGCAGCAAATCAGATACCAGTCTTCAACCCAGTATTAACTCATAACTATCAATCGGTTCTCTCATCCCAAATAGCTGTAATAAGAATCAAGTTCCTGCAACAATCCACTCAAAACACTTCCTTACTGTTTTCCCTCTTTCCTCAATGAAATTCCTGAATAACATTCACCTGAATGAATTCTTTCTGGATTAAAATCTGAGCAGCCTCAGCTCTCTTCATTGAGTACTTTTAAAAGATTTCCTAGGTCTTAGTTGGGTTAACTGTCATTTAATGAGCCACCTGCTTTGATTCCACTTTCTTGGGGAATCATGACCCCAAATATAGGGAAGTTGCCACCTGCAACTTAGGAAGTGTTTGAGGATGCTTCCACTTGTCTTTTGCCTTGCCACCTAGTTCCATCCACCAGTTTGACCAGTAACCTCTTTTAACAGCTCTCCCATGCTGTTGTCTCCATAATTTATTTATTATTAATAAAATATTCTGAATTACACTCCATAACTGTTGACTCTGCTGAGTCATCAATCCCTACTTAGGATTAAGTTTAACATAATGTCTCAGAAATATAATAAAACAAATTACATAATTTTACAAAATTGGGGTATGTGACATACACACCCCCTTAAAATGTAACATCGTCCTCGATGTTACTTATTTTTCTTCCTCAGGAACCTCCTGGAACAGATTCGGGTATGCTTCTCGCATCTTACTTTCCAGTTCCCAAGTAGCTTCTTCAGGACTAAGGTGCTTCCATTGCACCTTCAGTTGTCCAATTGTGCGGTTCCGCAGAGTAACACTACTAGATTTTGATCCAAAATCCGACGGTTTTTTCCGACGGCGCGTGGATTTTTTATTTTAACCGTGCCAAAAATCAGAAAGATTAATTTTTTTTTGAAATAATGGGCATAAGCGTCGCTTAAGCGACGACGCTAAAATTGCTATCCTCCTAAGTGTCGCTTAAGCGACGGTTTTTCTTCTAAGTGTCGCTTAAGCGACGGTTTGTCTTCTAAGTGTCGCTTAAGCGACGGTTTTCCTTCTAAGTGTCGCTTAAGCGATGGTTTTCCATTGCATAAATTTCTCAATTATTTAATAAAATACACTTGAAAC
>LPNX010625399.1:0-56561 GCA_001517045.1 Pseudotsuga menziesii
TATTTCATTTATTTTGTCTTATTTGCCTAGTCCATGAGTCCCACCATGTGCAAGTTGTCAATTGCCTATCCATAGAGGTCAAACTTGCCATTATTGACTCAATGAGAACTTTGGAAAGTCCTGGGAATCAAATCTACTTTATTCCTGGCCTCCTAGGCGCCCTTCTGCTTTTTCTGCTTTGTTGACTGCTTTTCCAGTTTTTAAAGCACATAAGGAAAGCTAGACTAGGTGAGGTGAACCTGTTTTATTCCCCATCCATCCTCCACTCTTTCCTCCATGCAAAAGCATGTATGAGCTGCCATTTGACCACTCTTTAGCTTGCCCATGCGCCCTTTCTAATTCGTGGGGTCCTTGATAGATTTGGGATCAGCTTTTTACACCTATGGGGGATTTGCCTATTTTGGGTAAGCCTGCTTTATGCTAGATTTGGATGCTTCCTCATGCATTCGATTTGCTCATGTATTCTATATATTCAGCAGCCTATGTTATTACAGGGTTGGCTATTGTACACTCAATTAATATAATTTTGTGTTACAACTCCATATTCAGTCTCCATTGTTGATAATTTGCATGATCAATTGTTAATTGCTGTGAGTGAAATTAATCTACTGCAGGCCTGAATTTCTACATATACATTTTGTTTCCCTAAACTAAATAACTATCTCTAATAAAAAAGGAGGGCACAAAGGTCACTCATTATTCATAATTAAAATTTTAAATCATATGGCATTGGTGCCCATCAAATTTTCCCCACTATATGTCGATAATTTAAAAAAAATAAATTATGAGTATGTAGCTAATTCAATTCTCTAAAACATTTTTGTTTACTTGAAGGTGATATTCCTAAGGGAGATATCAGTTTGAAGGGGTAGAAGTTGAAAAACATACAATTTTTCAATTTGTTTTGTCAAAAAACAAGCAAAAGTATTTCCCAAATTTATGTTTTCACCCAAAACATACTTTTTTTTTCAGAGATTGGAATGGTTCATACCTTATCCAAACGAAGGTTGATCCAAGCAGCCCTTCAATCCTCTTCTTGCTCCTCTTGCCTCTCTTTCTCCAAAATACTTGCAAAATGAATTAGCTAACTAAAACCCTAACTGTTATCTAAAACTTTCTAGAAGACACCGTTGGTATTACAGACAGCAACTCACGTACGTATGCGGGTTTCCTTAAGGGAAATTCGCATATAGACAAAAAACTCATTTTAAAGGTATTTCTGGGCATTTTCAGACTTTGGTGTCTTCTGGAAAGTTTTAGCTAACTAAAATATATTTCCAATAGTGTAGAGATGAGGTCAAACGGAGTTACATAACTCAATATATAAGTCCTCCAAGTTAGGTGTTTTTTTAGTGACTTTCATGAAGTGTCATCATGGAAGTGTCGACATGTGACGGAATCATGGGAAAGTGGTCACAGGCAGAGATGTGTCATTTTGAGCTATAACAGAGGGAAGGAAATGGTGATACTTTGACAGACAGGTAATATGGTGCTTGGTTTTTGTTGGAATCATTGCTATTTTGATCGTGGATACTATTCATAATTCTCATGATTTGGATCTGTTTTGTTGCAGGCTTATCGAGGTGCGAGTGAAGGGGTGGGTCGTAGCTCATGGGAGAAACCATAGCAATTCCATCCTTCTCGGTAAGCCCACTATGCAAGTCCTTACTGGTTTCCTCTTATGGTATCATGGCCGTGACTAGGTGTCATTCTTCGTGGGTTAGTTTTCTTGCGTCTTGTTTCAATGGATGTGTTTGGGTTTTGGGGGTTTGTTTGTAACTTAATAGAGATTTGCATATTGGAAAATGCCACAGGATTTTGGGTTTCACTAGTTGGGGTTTTTATTTCTCCTTCGGCCCGCGTCATTTAAATGGAGAGGGGTCAATGTATGGCACTCCGTGTATCGAAGAGCCTTGAGTATCTCCATGACAGGCTCTATGCATTTTATAATTAATATTTTGGTTATGGTTCTTGCCATGGGCAACACCATTAATTTGTGACAAGGTTTTTATAGTAGTTTTTATTACTGCGTGGTTAAGTATGATGCCAAGGGCCTTTAGGTGATTATGTGTATAAAACACAATGGGTATTATGACCTCTGTGTAGAGAATGTAATTAATTTATTTACAACCTGTGTATAATTGTGTATAGCGTGGCTTTGTAAAAAGTAACGAGACTCTACAGGATTCGATCCTGGGTTGTTTTCTGAGATTTGAGTTTATAAATATGGGTGCAATTTGGGCATTTGAGTGTCCACAGGATTTGATCCTGTGACCTTGGTACAAATACATGGTTTTAATTGATTACTGTTTATGAAATAATATGGTGGTTTTATTATGTTGGGCCTTGTAAATTATGGCATACAATTTTGATTATGCACATTATAAAGTTTAGATGGTTTGGTTTATTATTTATGCAATGGTTTTAGGATGATGATAATAATATTATTGCTTATTCTTTGTAGATGTAGCTAGCATAGATCTTTAGAAATTGTGGACCATTTATATTGTTTCGATACTGGGACTGTTAATTGATTTATGATAATGTTTTCTTTCAGAAGCATTACAATGTTTATCTCAGAAGCATACCCTGAGAAGTCTTGGATGGTTCTTATCTTAAGTTTAGTAATTGAAGATTATGGTTTTTCTTAAATGTAATTTATATTGTTAATAGATTAGAATTATATTTCTGTTTTATACCTAATACTATATATATATATATNTTTATTTATAACACGGCTCTGCTGACAATATAAAATTTGTCAATATATTATATAGGTAAATAAACAGCTATGTATTTAATTTGAAGTAATTCCTAGTTTGTAGAAAAACAACATGTAAAAAGGAAAAGACAATACAAAACTAAAACTAAAAGTGCAAAACCCTTGATAAATCTTTAAACAAGAATTTAATTACATAATCAAACTGAATGAACAAAACCTGGGATAAATCTAGTACATGAATTAAATTACATCCTAGGGTTATAATTTAAAATACAAACCCTTTAAAGAACTTGAGAGGTAAAACAAAAGTACCTAGGGTTAGAACATATAATATCAACCCTTGCATAACACTTATTCTAGAAAATTAAGTAGGCAGTCCAGAGCCTCATAACTGAAGATTGAAGCTCCTTTAATGAATGAGAACTGAACACTCAATTAACCAATATTAAAAATTCATAGGCGGATATAACCTCTGTATTAGATGACTGAATCACTTGAGAACTACCATGTTCCACCCAACCATGACCCGGAACCATTCCTGGTTTTAATCCAGATCCCCCCAAGCTTGTTCCAACATGCAAGTAGCTTAGAGCTCATAAGTTAAGGTTTCCCTAAATGGAATATCAGGTCTGGATTAGTTCTCCTTTTTCCTTCTAGAGAAAATGTTCTCCAAGAAATCACTTGAGAATAAACATGCAGAATAATGACTCAAAAAAGATAGATGAGATCCCCAAGCCTCTCTTTGGATTGGGACTTTATAGACAGACTTTTCAGTCAAAGGGGTAGTTAAATCAAGAACCCTTCATTTCTTGATTTAACCATTTTTATTTAATTTAGGTATTTTTAATACATTATCTTAGGAACTTTTAACTAGTTCCTATTTAGACCTTTGTAGGTATTATACTATTTATTATCTTTTAGTAATAAATAATAAAAATGAAGTTTTTCCTTCTTTCTTATATTATTAATATTATTACTATATTTATTCTTTATACATACCATGTATACAATTCATAATAATATAACATTTGTAACTAGGCTAGTTAACTCTAAACATCCTTGCATGTTGGATTCCCTCGTATAACATGGTAATTCATCAGTATTTGATGAGTATACAGAAATTCGAAATTTCATTTAATCACTTATAAATAAGTCAGATGAGATCAATATTTTTTTTGAGTTGTTTTTCACTCGGGAATTATTAATTCTTTTCAGTAACTATTAGAACTTACCGAAGCCCATACTCAATGCTAAAAACAGTGAGTTACAAACTTAGTGTGATTCCAGAGCTCTTCGCTCAACAGTAATGCTAGGATATACTTGTACGATACACCTAGGGATAAAATGACCAAGGATCTGATGTTCCAGAGCTTATGCTCAACATCAACATGGAAGGCTCTAGGTCTTATTCCCAACACTTCCAAATTATCTTTTCATGTGTTCCAGAGATTCATGCTCAACACAAATATAATACTCATGTGCTCCAGAGCCTCTCGCTCAACAGAAACATCAATCACTCATGTGCTCCAGAGCTCCTCGCTCACACAAAACATCAATTACTCATGTGCTCCAGAGCTTCTCCCTCAACACAAAACAAGCATATATATATCATCAACAATTGGCTTACACCCAATATATAAAAAAATCATCATGTTCATATACAGTGGGGTCTTCGACCCAGTATATCAGAATAGAACATCAAGATAACATCATAATCAGTAGGCTCATGCCTATAAGTGTTAGGTCCAAAATTCAGGATATTACAATATACAATTTTGTGAGTTCCTCGCATGTAAATCCTAAGTTAACATTTAACGAATATCAAATGTTGATAGATTCAACATTGAGTCATTTAACAATGTGTAAATACCAACATTAAATTCAATTACTAATGACTAAAAACCCTTTAAAAGAATCTAAAATGCTACAATATTCAAGATTAATATTTTTAAAATGTTATAATATTTAAGAGTAAGATCTTAATATTTAAGAGTAATATTTTAAAAGAATCTAAAATGTTATAATATTTAAGGGTAAGATTGGATGATTCTCTTGGGTTGCCTAATTCACTTTGCATAGTTTTTGTTACATGACGACCCTCCTCTCCTTGAAAATTTTGTTAGTGGAACACTTCCACACAATACGTATACCCTAGTTCAATTTTAAAAACAAATCTCACCCTCTTAATAGTATCAATATGTTGAATCGCCTATTAACTAGTGAGTCACCCGTATTATAATAAGCAACTCATAACTATAATAAAATAATAATCACTCGTGTTATAATTAACAACTCATAACTATAATAAAAAACTATAAACCAAGCTATAATAAAACATTATAGATCAAATTATATAATTGTCGTTTATAGTAAACTAAAGTTAACTAGATCCTGACAACCATGTAACCAACAACGACTAACCACAATAAGTGAAGTGTATTCAACATTAATTCTTCACAATTAATTGAATTCGTCCAAAGTCAATCACACTCAACAAAGTCAATCACACTCAACCATAGTCAACTAATATTGATAAGATCAATAAGTCAACTATAGTCAAAGAAGACCAACCCAAAAAAATTAACAAGGATTTATTTAATAAGACTTTACGAAAGTCAACCATATCCAACTAATCCCAACCAAATCTAACAAAATCACTACGTAGACTACGACTAACCATAACACCACTTGTAATGAAAGTTCAATCACAATGATGAACAAATGAAATTATGTATAGTTATTGTTAATTAGAGCCAACCATTGTCAAATCTACCTAACCATGGCAAACCAAGAATAGTTAATGATAGTCAAGAATATTTAATAATAAACCATTATCATCCATTGTTTACCATACTCAACCAATTGAATGAATAAATAAATTGAGATATGAATTGTATCATCAGTTCATATAAAGAGACAATTGATATTAACAATAACATTAAGGAGGTGATCAACCCTAATCTAAAAGGCCAAAATGAATTTTTAATAACTTTTTATTTTTGGTAACTAATGAGTGAGCATGAATTTTTTTAATTACATTTCATTTTTGGTAACTTATGAGCCTACATATGTAACCCACTGTTGCAACTGCAACCTTTTCCCAATTTTTTTGAAAATTTTGGACCCTCCTTTTATTTTTATCTAGCCTAGGATTGTTTGGTTTCCTGGAATCTGTCTTTCCTCTGCTATAAATTTTGATCTTTTGAAGTCAGAGGTAAGGCCAACTATTTTTCTTTCGTTTCGAGAGTTGGATAATCTAGCACTGTCGTTTGTCTAGCCAATGCATACAAGACTGTGGAGTTTTTATTTTATTTTTCAAAGCTTAATGTTTAACTCTTGATGATTTTCTTTCGTTTTGGGAGTTTATTCACGAATGAATCGAGGCATTAGTATTCTATGTCGCCGCCATTTTGGAAGGCAAATAGTGAACGTCCCGATGGACAGTTCTTTTTCTCATTGATCAGTGGCCTTTATCACCTTGTGGTTTTATTGTTTAAACTTTTTGACTATTGATGATTTGATTTCATTTTATCGCTGTCGAAATGATTTTTGACAGTGGTCGAAGGTTTAGTCCTCTACGACGCCAATGTTTTGGAGGGCTTGTTCCTTATGTCGCCGACACTATGAAGAGTATTATGGTTTGAAGTTCCAATGTTTTAGTGGTTAGTCTTTCCAATCTCCGATACATGACCATCGCGATGATAGAGCTCAACATTACTGACACCGTGGCAACGCTTAGGCTTGCATCGCCGACCCATAACATGCAGAGCTTCCAATCACCGACACTTTGGAAATGTTAAGAGCTAGAGTTCTAGCCTTTAGCCTTAGAGCTTCTGATTGCCGACGATTTTATTTTGTCGCGGAACCGTAGTTATTTGTTGCCTATCGTTGTGGCTACTTATAGGACTATCCCCCTGATATTTAGAGCTGTCGACCACCTATAGGGTTTCTTTTTCCCGCCATCTCAGTTACCGAAGGTTTATATAAGAGGTGGAGCATTTTTTTATTCTTATCCTTGTGGAAAATTGCGTTTGCTCCAGTCCTTGTCGATTGAGTTGTACTACCATTGTTCAGCTGTCTAGATTTCATTCGTTGGTGTGCTGTCGTGGAGGTTTTGGGTCATCCCTTCGACTGTACTGCATTTTTTTCCAGGTAGGCAGTCCACAACCCTGTTGTTTGACATTTATTAGTTGATTGAAGCTGTGATTTCCCAGGTAGGTTTTTCCCACTTAGATTCTTGTGTCCCTCTTAAAGCTGATTTTCTTCGCCGTAATACTTGCATAACATTTTAAAAGTCTAGGTTTTCAATTGTTACAATTTTTGTGAGTTCACGGGATTGAGCCGTTATCTGTGCTTTCCCTCTGTCTGAAATATTAGGTGGTCAGTGAAAACAAGCATTACGCTGTCTGCACCACCTATTTTGGGGTTGTTTATGGCCGTCTAAGGGGGTTTTCAAATTTCGTATGCGTTTACCCTATTTTCGTGGGACGATGGAGGTTTTGATTTTTTATTGAGTTGGGGTTTTCGGCGATGAGGATCAGTATGGGGTCTAGAGGTTTGATATTTAGCAGTAGCAGCAATGCAGTCCATATTTTATTGAGGAGTTAGTTTTTGAATGCAGTCTGGATTAAATGATGAGTTTTTCTATCAGGGTTGTGTTTTTAGTTACAAACGGTGGACAGCTTAATATAGGATTTTAAACTTGCAAGAATTTATTTTGCGTTGTCATTTCTCTTTTCATGCATTAATACTCTGTATAGTTTATTTGTGAAAATGCTTATGGAGAGGTAAATAGGTTGATACAGTTTTTATTCATTACTAAAACACTTGTTAAAATCTTAAATGGTCTAAGAACATATTATGTTTATGACAGGGTGACTGTTGCAAAGAAAATATGTCCAAAAGACAAAAGAAGAAGGCTCATGTTCCCGAAGGAGAACCAGAGGTTGAAATCATCACCAGGGTTGAATACATATATGAATATACCAAATCTACCACCGGGGTTGAACTGGATTATAAATGGGGGGAAATATACAGGATGATCGCAAATCAGAATGTGCCTGATGTAGGATTTGAAGAGCTGATTGTTTATGCAAACATCGAGAAATCGACTCTTATGAAAGTATCCAGAAGACCAGAGTTGTTTCCATGCTCAGAGATGATCAGTTGGATTCTGCCTAGGGAATATGTAACTACGATGATCCTTGAAAATACTACTAAACAGGGCTACGTTGCATACAACCCTGCTTATGTCTCCATGGCATATCATCTGCCTCCTGCTCAGATTTACTTAACATAAAGCTGGTTGAAAGAGACACATATGGTCCTGGTAGAAATAGTAAAAAGAATGATGATACCAGGGAAGAACATTCGAACCAGGCCATCAGGAGAATATGATACATCCACTCTCTAGACCCCTTATAGATTTATAACACTGACGCTGAATAAATTTTTTGGGAGAGCTCATGGAAAAAGCTTCAAATTGGGATGGATACCAATTATTTTCTATGTGGCCACTCAATGAACCATATTCAATTGGTCAAACATAGTGTCCAATAGCCTCTCAGTATGCATATCTTTAGCTCTGGGAGGGGTATCACAAAACAAGTCAGAGTTCTACATGAGCTCTATCCTAGTTGACTGTATACTATGTACTCAATCTTTTCCAGCCTTGAGGTGTAATTGGGATAGGGACAGGACCCCGGTATACACTGCATATAAATTATTTTGGGCACACAAATACCATGGCTACTACAGAGAAATNTTTGTACACTCTAATTTTCCTAACCGAATGCAACTGCATGTCCGAAGAGGCATTCAAGGTCATTGAGGAATATGGAGATTATTATTTAACTGACGAAGGAATGTATATCAGAATGTATGGGGGTTCTAGAGCACCTTCTCTACTCCCTAAATATGCCACAGATTATGTGCTGCATAAAGAGGAACTTAGGCAAGTATATCTTGATGGTGTGGGTAGTTTCTTGTTCGAGCATAAAAATGCAACATTTCCTGCCATACCTTTTCTAGCTAGGGAGTTATAAGTTTCCAAAGGTAAAACAAACTGTAGAATTTGTGCAGGAGCTAGAGCACTTCTATTTTGTGAGATGAACTTTCACAGGAATGACTCCCGGAATAAGGTAGCAGAGCACTATAAGGAGGAAAGCATTCATTTTGAGTATACCAACTTCTGGGATAAGGATGGGGAAACATTCAGGAGTGCAAAGAACATGACTGCCTTAAAGAAAATATTTAAACAAAAAATCACTACTATGGGAAGGAAAGGCAAAAATGCATAAAAGACTAAGATAGCTAAAGAAGAAGAGGACAAAAAGAGGGAAGAAGATGCTAGAAGGCTAGCACAAGAGGCAGAGAGTCAGCAAAGAAGGAAGAGGAGGAGAAAAAGAAGAATGAGGAAGCAGAGATAAATAAAAGACAAAAAGAAAGTGAAGGTATGATATTAACAGGATCTCAAAAAGACCAACAGACTACTAAACAGATGGATACACAGGGGGCACATGATCATACAGATCAAGGGCTTGGAAAAGATAATCCTGACCCCCAGGAACCTGCCGCAACTTCTAGAAGCACTCAAGGGAAAGCTGTGTTTTCTGGAATGAATTTGATCCCTTTCATGCAGAAAGAAGGGGAGGAGGTCCCTGATTTTAGTACCATTTTGTATGACAAGGAGAAGAAAAGGATTGTTAAAAGAACCGAGAAAAAGGTTAAAACAGGAGGACAATCGGGAAAGATGATAACTGACAAGACTTTGATGTATGGGACAGAAGCAGATCCAAGATTGAAAGCAAGAGTTGGGGTGGCGTTAAACCAAGCTACTGAAGATAATGTAGATAGGATGATGATGGATCTTGAGCAGTCAAAAAAGAATGCCGCACAATTAAAAGAAACACTGAAGAAAGAGAGAGATGAAGGTCATAACTTGAAGACGAAATTTGAGGACATGCAGAATGAAGTGAGGACTTCAAAGAAAGAACTCTAGACTCTGCAAGCCAATAAGGAGGCTTTAGAAATTTATGCAGGGAAAATGGAAAAATATGCTCAGAATAGCTTAGCAGAATTGCAGAGGCTCCAGCTAGAGCATTAAGTGTTGAAGACTGAGAAATATGACCTCCAGGTGTCCTATGAAACTCTGAGTGCAGAAAAGAACCAACTACAAAGCAGAATTGCTGAGTTAGAGGAAGAGAGGGCCACCACAGAAGAAAGATAAAATCAATATCAAGTACAGGTGGCGGCCTTGGAAGAACATAATATTTCATTAACAACATTAATAAAGGATGCTATAGAGAAGAAGACTAACTTCCAGCCTTTAAAAGAGCATGTTCTAACTCAGAGAAGAGAGATCCACCATTTGCAAATGTGTATTGAGGAAGAAAGATGTAAAATCTTACAAATATATAGTAGGCTAGAAGAGATTTTGGATACTACATCTTATTTTTTGGATAGATCTCAAGAGATTATGGAGATTCTGACAGGAACAGTAGTGTGGATATAAACAAATGAGGAACCTCATGCGGAGCTACCAATTAAAGATCAGTAGAGTCTAAAGTAGGATTATGATTTATTGGAGTTCGCAATCAATATTGTGGAAGAATTCAAGAAAACTGTAAAGAAAACAAAGGGATTATGTGCTGAATACTACAGAAGAGTGCTGGTCACATACAATAGATGCCAGGTTTCTGTAGAAAAAAGTTTGGATGCAATACTAGAACATGAGTTGTTCATTGAACATCTACATAATAGGTATTAGGAAGACGAGCAAGAGATCCAACAAGTCAAGGATCTAGATGAACAGATTCTGAAGAATGTAGTGGCTCATGCAACAGTAAGTATCCACTTACTAGAAGAACAACTGTACCTGAGTCCAATGAGAATAGGAGTAGTTAAGAATGAGGCTACTAAGTATGAGATAAATATCCGTTTTCTTGAACCCTCCGATTTTGAAGGCATAGTAGTAGAGGCCCGGGCATGGAAAAGTTCATAAATGACCAAGCGGACCCCTCTTCATAAAGTGTTCTATAAAATTTTGATTTAAAATTTAATATATTGTATAAATTATGAGCACTTACTACAAGACAAATTTTGGGATTGAGAGGTTGGGGAAGCCCAAAAGTCATTGAGGGGAAGCCCAAAGGTTTTTCTTTTTTGTATAAATATAGGACACTTTAGATGTAGAAGGACTTCTTTCCCAAGAAATTTTGAGAGCATATTGTAAGAAGAACTACTTCCTTTTGCAATAAAGAATTACAAGTTTCTGCTCGAGAAAGTTTGGTGGAATGTTTCAAATGCTTTGCTATGGATTAGTTGAATGTGAACTATTTCATTTTCAGATTATGTCCATTAACTGTGAGATCGTTCTAACTCATTGCATTTCTGTTTATGTTATGAATGTCTTATAGTTTATTCTGTGAAATTTCCACTGTGATTAATGAAGGTTGTCATAAAAAATAAGCTATCTTGTTGTTCATATTTCTATTAATGTTCATGTGTTCTGAAATAAGTAACAACTATCTGTAATTTTTCTTAATACATGCACATAAATACATTACTCATTGATAACCGATAATTTTTGCTCCCTGGGGATAGGTTAGTTAGTTGCAGTTATTTTTTGGTTGTTTGTGATTTAGATGCGAGAGAGGTAAGACGAGAGGTAAGAACCCGTGAATCACATTGTGACACTCCTCATTATCTCTATCAATTTGCATTTTTAGATAGGCACTTGCACATCATAACTTAAACAGAAAAACTAAAAATATATATGGTGGACCGGGCCGTAACCGGTAAAACCTTTTAATTTGTTACTTGACCTATGGTAGCCAAATGGTAAACCGGAAGGATTCGCCACACCAAATAGTAATGGGATAGTTGGGAACATTTATTGGGGAGAATCCCTAGCTGTTATTACCTATGATTTTCCAGGCCTCAACACCCACCTATAATAGAAAAATACATATTTTTACTTCTTTAAGAAAACATTATGTTACAATTACTGTAATTTTTTTTTGACCAAGTTGGTCAAGGATGAGTGTAATTGAATATTTATTTAATTAAATAATTAAATAGAAGAGACACATATCCAAACGAGACTATTGAAAGAGTGTTCACTTACCCACTATGGAGAATGAACATCTATAGAAGGATGATTAACAAGTGGCAGCACTAGTATTTCACTCTCTAGTTGGTGCAGGAAGCAAAATGCCTAAAATTGTGGTCATGTTCGATGAGAGGGGGTATTGAGCACGTGGCTCATTTAATTTCAAAACTGACCCAAAGACCTAGGAAATCTTATAAATACCATCGAATTGGGCAGGAGGCGCACTACATTCTATTTCCAAGTGAATGAACCTTGTGATTTCTACAAACTGAAAATTTAGGCACACAATGAATTCAATGAGGGGATAGCTAAAGTGAAATTGCTGAGATAAGTCTACGATTGGGTACTAAGTGGCAGAGAGTTCTGTGTGTGCTATTATCTATCAATATTTGTCCTAGCGGTTCAGTGAACAAGATCGAGGATCTTAAGCAAGTAATCTTGGCTACTTCAGGAAATGGTTGGGTGGAACGATCTCCTTTGGGTGTTTGTCCCCCTTCTACAACTTACGTAGGTTCTAAATTGTTTTTTATTTATCTTTGATTTTAATCTATATTAGTATTGCGTTTATATAGAACGTCTAGCATTTACATAGTTTTAATAGTAACTGTCCTATATGGTATCTTCTCTGAAAAAGGAAATGTTGTAGTTATTTTCTTAAGTTATTAGAAACAATTTCCGATGTACTTTACCCCAATGGATACAAGATCCATCATTATAGTCATAGATTATGATAATTAGTGATATTTAGACAATGCATTTCTCTTTCCTCGATAGTATTAGTTATATTAATTTAGAATTGTTAAGTTTCCATTTAGAATTCGAATCCCTATACTATCACTAAGTTGTAATATCCTGAATTTTGACCTAACACTAATGGGCATAATTCACATTGCATATGATAATAATTTGATGTTTATATTTTGTATATTGGGCGTAAAACCCCACTGCACATGAGTATGATGATTTGTTAGATATACTGGGCGTAAGCCAATGCATATGTTTTATTTAGCATGTATGTGATTGTATGTGTTGGGCGTGGACCCCAAAGCACATGATTGATAAGATTTTGTGTTGAGCGCGAGCTCTAGACCACATGAGTTATTTGATGTTTGTGTTGAGTGCGAGCTCTAGAGTACATGCATGATTTGATTTTTGTGTTGAGCGTGAGCCTAGAAGCACATGATTATTTTATCTTTGTGTTGAGCATCAACGCTGGAGAACATGAGTTATAAAATACTTGTGTTGAGCATAAAGCTTTGAAGCACATGAAATATAAGAACTGGAAGCGTTGGGCATAATACCTAGAGAATTCCAAATTGGTGTTGAGCACTTGAGAATTTTGATGGTGTCTGTTTTATCTGATTCAATTGACCTCATGAATACTTACAACATAAGATAGAATAGTTGCTCACAAGGACAATTGGAAATTTGACACTAGATGATCATGAGGAATAATAAGAGTAGTTGTGTTAGATTATTTTGATTATAATTATAAAGGAAATTAAAGGGACATAACATGTTTAAAGTTACAATAAAGAGAGCTTGGATTTCCGTTGATAACTTGTCATTTTCAATAATTAATTTGAATATGCAACATGAATATTAAAGTGATAATTCTATGGATTAAATTCCCTAACATCTCAAAATTTCAGTTGAGTAATAATGGTTCATTCACAAGTGGGTGTTGATTTCCGGTTCATAATTAAAAGAAGGTTTTCATATTACAGAGGTGACTGACGACGAGAGTCTTGTTTAAAGTTGCAATAATACATTTTTTATTTTAGTGAATGGTGTTTCCTGTTATACCATTTCCTAACTCCTCATTTGACATCCATTTAGAAACCTTAACTTAACAAATGTAATAATAGTCCTTGCATGAAATGTCTTGTTCATGAAATTTGGAAATGTCACTTTTCCCTAAATGTCATGTTCATGAAATTCGTGTATATTAAATGTTTGCTCACAAATCATGTATTTCCGACTACAAGTTAATATGAGTTCTAGAAGGTTAATAAGACGAAGAGGTGGAAAAGGTTAATACTTATGCAAGCATGGAGGAAAGGAAAATAATATTCTAAGTACATTTTGATGCTTTGGACTTGATGAACTCATAAAATTTTGATGAACAAGACTCGCAATACAATTTTGTTAAGATTTAATCTACACACTGTTTGCACACAACTCAGATAGTTTTAAATAGAATTTTATTCTAAGGAAGGTCTAGATAGAAACAAATCAGTTGATAATGTATAGGTGGCATTTTGTGTGATGAATGGATTAATATGAACATGTTACATTTCGAACAATGCATAGGTTTTTGGGAGGTACAAGGGATATAAAATATTTATATGTATAATTTGAAAAGGCTACTGGGTCGCCCTTTTCAAATGACTATTATTTATGTTGTTTCCTCCTTTAAGTTATAAATTCCAAAAAGAACGTAGTATTCCTTTTATTCAATGGTTATATTTTTTTTCAAGAGGAAAAAATCTGCCTTTGTTATTCATTTGAATCAAAAGACATTATTACAAATATCAGCAAGGACTGACCATGACAACCACCCAAAAAACCTTAGGAGGAATGGCACATAATATCAAAAAGTAACCCATCAGTAATCTGACTCATCATGGAAATGGGACTGTCAGTTCAGTCACATCGATCGAGAGCCAATAACACATCTGAACAGTGATCTAAAGAGATACACTTTCATGGGTGGTACATAAACAATATCAGGAATAACCTTTAAACACCAAAACATAACATGCAAAGCATGTACAAAGAGCCACAAATACTTCTTCAGAAAAACTGGAAACATCCAGAATAAACCAGGCGATTCTCAACATGTTCCTTAATACAGCCCTTTCCTTGTGATAGGGAAAGTGCCTTTTTAGAAAGACGGTCAGCAGCATCGTTGTGCTCTCGATATATGTGAGTGAAGGACAGACCCTGAAAGCTAGTAGTTAGCTTTTTAGTCTCCCTACACCAATGAACAAGTTCAGGTGGGGAGAGAGTAGACGATCCCTTTGCCCAATTAATGATGATCAAAGAATCACCAAATACTTGAGCAAGAGGAATCCCCATCATTTGGGATATGTGCAAGAGTGCCCAGAGACTGAGAAACTCTGCCTTTGTATTAGTGCCATGTCCGACTCCTAAAGAGATTTCCAGAAAGTGGGTGTCACTAATGAAAATGACAATACCTGCACCAGCATTCCCTTCTTGTGAAGCTCCATCCATAAAGCCACATGGAAAGAGTTTACCAGGAGGAGGACCAATGATTCTGCAGCTCTTCTTTTTCGTAACAGTCCCCTTCATTGATGAAATTGCTGATCTCAGTATATTCTGAATGATACTGAGAATATCCCTGTGTTTCCCTTCAAAAATCTACTGGTTGTGTGCTTTCCAGATCATCCATATAGCTTTAAACAGCAAAGTGTATAGAGGGGAGGACTGAGGGATAGTATCGTTCCAGCCAATGATTAAATCCACAAAAGAAATATCAGAAATGCGTGCCTTAATGTTAAAATAGTCCATAATACTGCCTGCCACCAATTTCCATACCCAGCAGCAAGTGAATAAATGATCGACTGTTTCCAGATTCGAATAGCATAGTGAACATATGCCAGGACCTGAGAGTCCTCTGCGCTGGATGTTATCCCAAGTTAATATCCTGTTATAATATGCCAGCCAAATGAAACAGGATATTTTAAGAGGAAGAGACTTGTTCCATACAGGAGGGCAAACAGCCATACGGTCCCCATCCATCGAAGACTGAAAAATGCAATTATATGCCTCCTTTGCTGTGATATCAATACTGCACCTGTTATATGTCCAAGCTAATTTATCAGGGCTGTCATCCAGCCGAATACCTAGTGCCGATAATCCCTTAATATAGTCATCCCAGATCAAAGAATAAGAGCCTACGAGGTCAAGATCAGAAGACGAGTACCAATATTGTGGCTCTGTAGAGCAAGGGTTACGTGCATGAGCCAATGTGCATATGTCCAAATCAGCTAGATATGATCGCAGATCTTCCGGGAAAACAAATGAAGAACTCAAGCCAACAATGGGGTCTAAACCTAAGTGTATGCACTCACCATTACCAATCTTCCAGGACAAGAACTTACCCATCCAACGTAAAGTTTGAAGAAAACCACGCCAGAAAAGAGAGATATTTCTCGAGCAGAAGTCTTATTCAATGGTTATCTTAGATCAAAGCTCATTACACTTGTCAAATTCATGATTTTAAAGAAATATTTTTAGAATTTTTAAATAATCAATTGTATAATTGTTTGTTGGAAGAGAAAGTATAAAGGATAGATCCATTGATGGAAAGAGTTTATTCATCCCTATGCTATGGTATGCTAAGAGATTGATTTTTGAAGTTTCTAGTTAAACATTTAAGACTATGATGTGTCTTTAACATCTGATGTTTCTGTGATAGTAGGAGTCCTTGCTAATTGTTAAATGGGTGATTTTGAATTGATGAATGTTGTGAAATGTATATTCCTTACCATTTTTGATGATGTTTAAAACATTTTCTTATAACGTTCCATTGATTAATACCTTTGGTTCCAGTGAACCATTATAGCAATGGTCATTTTTGGTAGATTTTGTCGGGAAACTTTATTATATTGTACTTTGTGTTGTATTGAGCATTGCACAATGATTTAGTGGTTTAGAAACACTTATCAGTTGTAAGAGGACAAAATCCTAGTCCATATATATAGATATTTATGAAGTGTAATTTTGAAGAAATTTTTAATAAAAGAAAACTATTGGGTGCCATATTTTTTCTTTCTTTCTTTATTCTATATCAGATTTGTGATAGTTAAACAAATGTTGTTTTTTTTTGTTTGATTTATTTAGTTGTATAAATGGTTGTATGTATTTTCTGCATCTAATTTATATATGTGTGTCTATTTGACTAGTTGTATATGTTTGTACATGTTATAAAATTGGTTTGAATTAACATGAGTTTCTTTTTGTGATTTCTACATTTGTGTCTTATCTTTTTTAATAAGAAAATTAAAAAAAAAATATGCATATCAGAACTGCCCTTATACCTACATGTAGGTTGTGATTTGTGTATTTTTTTGAAGCTATAAACATAAGGTGTTCATTCAAAGTATTCATAGCTTAACTAACTATGAGGCCTAGAATATTTAATTTGGAAAAGGTAATTTCCAACATCAATGGGATTCAAGGTATATAGAATTACAATATCACAGGATTGCGGGATCAACAACATCAGATGCGATCATTCTTCTAACCTTGGCACCACATATTCTCTCTCATTTGGTTGACTTTTACTTCAATCAAGAAGGATTTTTGGTCTGTCTTCCATCTCAACCAGTTTCTTTATACTTATATTTTTTCATAGTGGACTTGCAATATCTCTCAATTTATCTATTAGTTTGTACCTCTTTTCTCTCTCTCTTTTCTAGACGTATATTATTTTCTTACGAGCAACTGGTAACTTGTTTCTTCGTAGTGGAGTTTAATTATTATAGGGATTCATTCTTGTATTTTAAAATCGACTAGCATCATTCTTTTATTCAAAACACATAATATATGATTCCCCCATTTCCAACCTAACAATTATTATTTGACAAAACTGGGATGAGCAATGGGTTTCATTTATTAAAAAATATTCTAACTCATGTTATTTAATGAAGTGCTGCATGTTTTTTTTCTTTTTTCTCCCGATTTGATGAAGAAAGAACATATAACAGAGGTTGTTGTCAACTATATGGATGGATAATTTTTCAAGTAAGAGGATAGTCAGTATTGTCACTGAGAAGGACTCATGGAAGTTGTTGTAAAATATTTCTTTGATTTCATCAATAGAAGTTATTTCTTCAATATATTTATCTTCATAGAAATATTCACATATTCTTCTAAGGCATTTGTATACATCCTTTCTTCCTCCATTATATATCTTATGCATTAACATTCTTTAATTTAGGACGTCCAACTTTCTCATGAACAACGTCAATGTAATATCCTAAATTTTGGACCTAACACGTATAGGCATGTGCCTATTGATTGTGATGATCTTATCTTGATGTTTTATTTTTATTGGGTCGAATACCCCACTACATATGAACATGATTATTTGTTTTATCTATTGGGCATAAGCCAATTAGTGATGATATATGTGTATTCTTGTTTGTGCTGGGCATGGACGCTGAAGCACATGATTGATGAGATGTTTTGTGTTGAGCGAGGAGCTCTGGAGCACTTGAGTGATTGATGATTTGTGTTGAGCGAGAAGCTCTAGAGAACATGAGTACTTACCTTTGTGTTGAGTGAGAAGCTCTAGAACACATGAAAAGATATTTGGATGTGTTGGGCTTAAGCCCTGGAGCCTTCCATGTTGATGTTGAGCATAAGCTCTGGAGCCTCGGATCCTTGACCATTGTATCCCTAGGTGTATCATACAAGTACATCCTAGCATTAGTGTTGAGCGAGGAGCTCTGCATTTGCACTGAATTGTAACTCCCTATTAAAGCATTGAGTATGGTCTCTGGTAAGTGCTATGGGTTACTGAAAATAATTTAATAACTTTCGAGTGAAAATGACCCGAGAAAAATATTGATCTCATCATACTTATTTATAAGTGATTAAATGAAAATTTGAATTTTTGTATTCTCATCAAGTACTGAAGAGATACCATGTTATATGAGAGAAATCCAGCATACAAGGATGTTTAGAGTTTCCTATCCTAGTAGACCTAAACCATCTAACCATTTTACCTTAATGAACACGTGTCATTAAGTCTAGGGATCATGGTATATGATGCCCAAAGACATTGTTAAAAAATTTAATATTGCTATGTACTGTATACATGGTATGTATAAAGAAGTAAATATATTAATAATATAAATAAATGAAAGAAAGAAGAAGAAGCTCCATCAATTATTATTTATTATTAAAAGATAATAAATAGTCCAAAACCTAAAAATTCTAACTAGGAACGAGAAGAAAGTTTCCAAGTTAAAATATTAATAATTACCCAAAGTAATTGAAAAGGGTTAAATCAAGAAACCAAGGTTTCTTGATTTAACTGTCCCTTTGACTGAAAAGTCTGTCTCTATAGACTCAAGCCAAGGAAAGGCTTGGGGTACTGATCTATCATTAGAGGATTAATTTTCTGCATGTTTTCTCTGAAGTAAATTCTTGAAGAAACATTTTCCTAGAAGGAAAAAGGAGAATTGATCCAGATCTGATACACCAGATAGAAAACCTTACCTTAGGAGCGATAAGCTACTTGCATGTTGGAGTCCAACTCAAGGGGATCTAGATTAAAACCAGGAATGGTTCTGGGTCATGGTTGGGAGAAACGTGGTAGTTCCCAAGTGATTTGGTCATGAAAATCAGAGGTCACATCTGTCTTAAATTGTTAATGCTGGTTATTTAAAAGTGTGTAGGTTCATCCATTAAAGGAGCTTCAGAAAATTAAAGGTATGAGTTCTCAGTATGTCAAGTTCATTTCTAGCATAAATGTTGGCTTCGTTATGTACATATTCATTATACATATTTCTAACCCTAGAAATGATTATTATGTCCATATCTTCTAGGGTTTACATTTCTTAAATTGTAAACCTACGCTTCAAATGATACCTCATGATGTATTCACCTGGGTTTGTGCTATAAAGTTAGTTTCTATATTTATCTTCATTACTTAAACTAGGTTAATAAAAACTAGGTTTTGTTCAATATTATCATACAGATGTATTGTTTACCTAGCTTACTCTACTGACATATTCCATTTGTAAGTAGAGACATGTTTAGATTAAAATAGATTAATCCTAAAAGTAAAATTTAAATAATTAAATATACCAACTAGATAACCTAAGGTACTATTTATAAACTGAACTATTATATATATATAGATAAACTAATGAAGTCATCATGCATAAACAAATATGAAAACTATCTCTACATGTAAATCCAATATAAATAATCCACTAAGGCCTTTCAAGGTCTGTCTCTTTAATTATAAACTAAATAGCAAAAAATCATTCCATTAATTAACAGCAGTAAGTAAACCATATGACTAGTTATAAGTATTTAGTAACAGAACTAGAATATAAGTTAAATCAACTAAGAACATATTATAATTAAATCAAAGAGTAAATAGCCATTAATGACCTTTCAAGGTATGCTCCATGAAATACAAACTAATATTAAAACATTGCATCTAAATCAACAACATCATAATTAAATGAACAGAGGAGGCATCGTGACCATCCATGTGGTTCTTTATAGAATATCTAATCACATAGATATATAAAAGAATCCACAATTCTATTTAATCTATCATAAACACATAACATTAAACAAAACTACGTAACCCATTGAACATCCCATATAACGAATTAAACAATACATCATACACAAGAATCGTATCATGTATTGAACCATATCAAAATCATATTATAAATCCAAGTATTACAAATAGGGCAGGAATCGAATCCTATGGGAATACAATCCCAACCCTCTTCTTTAAATTAAAACAAAACATATTATAGTTAGCCACAAAAAAGATTCAAACCCTATGTATTTTATTCACCAAACCACACTATACAAAAAAGTACGCGATATACATTCATATAGCCAACACTATTAAAATAACTAACCATTATGCTACAACGAGGTCGTAAGACCATGTTTTCTCCCCAATGCTATAAGCATGGCCTTGACCAAAAATATCACACAGTCCATTTAAAAGGCTAACCAAAGTGATGAAGGCCATCATGGGATTGCACCCATTGCATTTTATAAATCCGGATTATATACTAATCCTTGAAATCATACACAATAAACAACCATTTAAAACCATGCACAACATTCACCCAAGCCATGGCATGGCCAATGAAAATGCATTGAATGGTGCAAATATCAAACTAACTCTGTTAACGATTTCACCCCAACTCTAATTCAACAAAATACAAACAATAACAAACACAGTGAAGTTATAGCAGCCACGATGGGAAAGGATCAAGCCATTTATGGCATGGCCTTTACCCTATGCAGTGACCATTATGACAAAATATAACTACTCAACACATAGAATTAAATGAAGGCATATGCCTATTCATATACCCTCATAAGAAAACATTAACGCAGCAATAAATTCCATTTACACATAGTAAGCATAAAACCCACGACCATTTCATGAAAACGTAGGTTATTTCCAAATGAACAGTAATGTCAATCACAGTATTTCCACACAGTCACCTTTAAATCCAAAACGAAGTCCACACAAGCATGCCAATGGGATATGGCACCATTGTAAGCAATGGTGCAGCCAATGGCTCAAAATCCCAAATCCATTTACGATTTACATAAACCAAAACTTAAATACACAGAGACTATGAGAAACGTGAATTTTCTCCATGTCCAAATACCCACACCATTAATTTAAAACACAAGTCTGTGCAATATGATTCCCGAAGGAAAATTTCAAACCCCATAGAGAACCCAAACATCAAACGACGAAACAAAACCCAGACAGGATGAGATACAACAAGTGCAAGCTTGTTGGCAAGTCTTACCTTTCATTTCTCTCACATTCAAAACCCCGATAGATCTAGAACCACGCTGCTCCTCACCACACTTCAAGACCTGCCAGCAACCAACGAAAACACGAATTAGAAGCATGGAAATGGTTAAGCTTCAAAGCAACACGATTTAGTAGGCACAAAAAATCCAAAGCAAAGCTCACCTTCCAGGTCTGAAGGTCGCCTCCATAACCCCTGAGCTGAGAAGAAAAAACCCCAAATGACAACGAAATGAAAAAACCATCGTGAGCTAAGCCTAAGGGAGGGATTCTACGAGAACCAAGGTGCATTAATGGCACCAGCTGGTTTCCACCACCAAAACTAAATCCCACTATCCTATAGTTTGGTAACATCGATTTAAGTATAGTATCCACCCACCATGCAATTGTTAAACCCCATTGTATATGGTCCAAACCATATATTATGTCACCACCCCAAATCATATCACAAGGTAACACATTACAACGTTTATGTTATAGAAAGGTTTAGATATATTACAATGTTAAGGTTTAGTGCATAGTCGATGTTTGGTCTGCGCTAGCCATAAGTCAAGCCATAAGGCTTATATATTAAATTTAATATGTATACAATAGGCTTAAAACATAATAACATACAAACCACAGGCATAAGAGCCTTAACTTAATACAATGCGATTTGGTCGAAGCTTAATGCTTAGTGAACATGGAATATGTAATATGCCATGTTAACATTTAACCCTCATAAATCAAAGGTCTGGTTTTCAAAGCCATGAACATAACCTGCAGTAGAAACACATAAGAAATGTTAATAAGACTTCATTAAATAAACATAGAACGGAATGACACTAAAATGTAAAACGACGAATTACAAAATCATAGTGAAGCATAAGTAATGTACAAGAAATTTAGCGGTGATAGCTAAATTTACGAGAATAGTATTATAGCTGGTTATAATTCGGTGTTGGCAATGAACCAAAGTCAACAAACAAGTAATCCTGCAAATAAGTAAGCACCTTTTCCTCTCAAACCTTGATGGAAGAACGAGTCCCGCCACTCCGCCCACTTTGTTTCCACAAAAAAGTTAAGTGAGGACTTAATATTTAACAAGTGCTACTATGCAGAAAGGACAAAGCGTTTAAATCCAGTGACGACACATAAGCGAGAAAATTATAAACATAAGACTAAGCAGTAAATAGAAGTACAACATCATAAGTAAAATAAATTAAAAATAATGAATAAAAGTAAAACACAGAATGTAAGCACTGCTTACGAATAAACAGTGGTACATGAAGTGTACGATATAGTTCCATAAGTGAATAATGTTCCATCTAGGTAGTTTTTACTAGCCTATAATTTTTTAATTTTTTTTCCATTTTTGGGGACAATACAAGTGGTATCAGAGCCCAGTTTTAATACTTAGGGGCCTATGGGTGCACTAAGAAATCACCACAGAGAAAATAAAATAAAATATTGAATTTTGGTTTCTAACAGAAATTTTTCCTGTTATTAAAAATTTTGCAGTTACAGGAATTTTTACATGAACAGTTCAAATTATGTATATTGATGGAGATAATAGCCGGCAAGGAAAAATTAACACCCCCACCCCAGAAGGAGAACTGGTGGTGGAGCTAAATTTTGATATTTTGAAGACTATACACAGTCTTGAATAAGAATTATGAAGTCTCAGAGAAGACATCCTAAATGAAAGAAACGAACAACAAGCTATAAATGAAGCATTTCTAAGAAATATGACGGGAGGAAGCCCACAGGGTAAACCTACCCAGTCCATTATCAATTCCAAAAGAGAAACTTACCCAAAATGGGCCAGCAGCCCAAGAGGAGAAGAAAAAGAAGAACGCACCCCTGAACCACCGAAAGGAGATAATCACAGTCCTTCTAGTGTTGACTCCATTTCTCCTTAAAGAAAGAAACAAAGAAGTAATGGCAATCTTCAGGGGGAGTTTTGACAAAATAAGATCCACGACCTATGAAGGTGAAGTAAACACTGGGGAAAAGGCTGAAGAGTGGCTGCTGGGAATGAGTAAGTATTTCCATATTCATAACTATTCAAGTAAGATGAAGGCTCGGCTTGCCATCTATAACTTAAATGGTAAGGTAGCAAGATGGTGGAGGGATTTAAAACACACCAAGAAAGATGAGCTACGAGAAATATGCTGGGATACTTTCCAAGAAAAATATATGTCGGAAAGCTTCTTTGACCGAAAAGTGAAATATTTTCACAAACTACGCATAGAATCCATGACTATGGACACGTATATTAACATATTTCTAGATCTATTTCATTATGTACCATACATCAAAGAAGAAAAGGTAAAGATACAACATTTCCTAGGATGTCTTCCTCCCAATTTTTGGGACAGGATTGAATTCGACATGCCTAAGACTTTGGATACCATGCTGCACAAAGCTATGCTCTGTTATGGGCATGAAAAGCTAAGGCATGAGAACATGAACTGAAATCGAGAAAAGTCTAAGAACTTCTATGATAACTGCAAACCCGAGTCCAACCCACAGCCATACAGAAAGCAGAATAATATATTTCAAGAGAACGAGAAATTTAATAAATGTGGTATGAATCCTTATGTACCAGCTTCTAATGTTAACAAACCAGTAGCAAGTGGAGCCAATGCTACCCCACTATAGATCAAGTGCGAGAAATGCAGCGGGTCTGATTATACCCGATATTGTAAGAATAACACCAATGGGGTCTTGCACAACTTACAAGAAGAGCCAACTGTTGAGGACGTAGCTGGAACACAGCGGATCTATGCAGCATTGGATGACCGATAGGAAGATCATCAACCTACAATGGTTGAGATAGAAGGTAAGATCTTGAATGCTTCTATTTCAATACTTATTAATCCCGGTGCTTTCCAGAGCTATGTTTCACCTAAAATTGTTGATGAATGCAAGCTAGGAAGAGTAAAACATGATAAACCTTAGCTGGTTCAGTTAGCCATAGGTACAAAACGAAAGGTTTCAGAAATTGTTAAAGAATGTGAGGTAAGCCTGAATGGTTTTCTTAAGAAAGTAAACCTGAACATGCTACCTTTAGGATTGTACGATGTACTTATTGACATGAAATGGCTGAAATAGCACCATGTCATGCTCGATTTTTTGCACAAGTCTATCTTGTGTACTGATAGCCTAGGTAACAAAGTGAAGGTTCAAGGAATTCCAAAGAAAGTTTCTGTCAGACAAATATCTTCTTTACAAGGGAAGAAATGCATTAGGAAAGTCTGTAAGTTGTTTGTAGTAAACATCCAAGACATAGAGTCTGATAGGGAACAATGCATAGAAGACTTCCGAGTTCTTGAAGAATTCAAGGATGTGTTTCCCAAGGACATCCTCGGATTACATCTGAAACGAGACTTGTAATTTTCTATCGAATTGACCCCAGGATCAATTCCAGCCTCCAAATCCCCTTACTGCATGAGTGCACTTGAGTTGGTGGAACTAAAACTGCAGCTATAGGAGTTGATAGAGAAAGGGTATATCTGACCCAGTGTGTCTCTTTGGGGAGCACCGATACTATTCGTAAAGAAGAAAGATGGTATGATGCGGATGTGCATCGATTACTGTCAGTTGAACAAAATGACTATCAAGAACCATTACCCACTCCTCAGGATCGATGACGTGTTCGATCAAGTGGGAGGATCCAGAATATTTTCAAATATTGACTTGCTATCGGAGTACCATCAGGTACGGATCCATGATGAGGATATTCACAAAACCACCTTTCATACAAGGTACAAGAACTACAAGTTTGTAGTGATGCCATTTGGATTGACCAATGCACCCATGAAATTTATGTGTATGATGAACAACATATTCAATAAGTATCTAGATAATTTATTCTTGGTATTTATAGATGACATACTCGTTTATTCGAAGAATAAAGAAGAACACCTTCGCATAGTACTATAGGTGTTGATAGAACACCAGCTTTATCCTAAGTTTAGTAAATGTTATTTTTACAAACCACAGATACATTATCTAGGTCACATTATCTCCGAGACAGGGATAGTTGTGGACCCAGAAAATATTAAAGCCATAAGGGTTTGGCCTACCACTACTAGTGTCACTGACATTAGGTCCTTTTTGGGATTAGCCAGATATTATTGGAAGTGCATTAAGAACTTCTCGAGAATTGCTTACCCCATGAATGCTTTGCAAAAGAAATCAGTTAAGTTCTTATGGACTGCTAAGTGTGAAGAAAATTTTCAAAATATTAAGCAGCTTTTGATGACCGCACCGGTATTATGAATTGCGGATCCCGATGGGGATTTCATTGTTTGCATAGATGCAGGCAAGGAAGGACTTAGAGGAGTCCTCTTGCAGAATTATCACACGATCTGTTATGAGTCATGGAACTTAAAAGAGCATGAGGAGAACTACCCTATGCATGATCTTGAGCTAGCTGTCATCATCCATGGTTTGAGGAAGTGGAGGCACTACCTCATGGGAAGGAAGTTCCTTCTGAAGAGAGACAATATGAGTCTAAAGTATTTATTTGATCAACCGGATCTGAATGCAAGGCAAGCAAGATAGCTGGCTTTCCTCAACGAGTACCATTTTGAGCTAAAGCACATTAAGGGAAAAGAGAATAAAGTTGCCGATGCTTTGAACTGACGAACTCATATGATTTATGAGGTGACCATGAGTCAAACCGATGCATATTTGCATGAGAGGATTAGAGCGGCCAGCTTAGCTGATTCCTTCTATGTGGAAATACTCAAGAAACTCCAGGAGGATAGGTTGTTTCAACAACAAAATGAATACATGGTAGATGAATCCGGACTTCTATGGTCCAGGGATTGTTTGTATGTTCTAGAAGAAGGGGACCTTCAGTCCATCATCCTAATAGAATTTCATCAAGCACCCTACTTAGGGCACCCGGGATATCAAAAATGATATCCGCTATCAAGAGACCCTTTTTTTGGCCTAAGTTAAAGGCCTACATTGTGATGTTTATTGTGAAATGTCGGGAATGCTAGCTAGTCAAAGCTGAGCATCAACATCCTGTGGGATTACTGCAGTCATTGCTCATTTCGTAATGGAAGTGGGAGGTCATTAATATGGAATTTATCACCGATTTACTGAAAAGTAAGAAGTAATATGATTCTAATTTTGTGGTCATTGACAAGTTGTCGAAGGTAGCACACTTGATTCTTGTGAACTCGACCTACAAGGCCATGAACATTGCTGATATCTTCTTGAAACAAATATTTAGATTACATGGGATACCCAAGGCAATTATCTCGGATTGAGATGTTAAGTTTACTAGAAAATTTTGGAGATATTTATTCTCTGGATTGGAGATGCAGTTGAACTTTAGCACTGTATATCACTCTCAAATAAACAAGCATACAAAGAGAGTAAACCAAATTGTTGAGGACATGCTCTGAATGTATGTCATGAACAATCCCATGAAGTGGGAGGATTACCTATACCTCGCAGAGTTTGCGTATAACAATGGTTATTAGACTTCCGCCAAGATGAGTCCCTTTGAGGTACTCTATGGATGGAAGTGTAGAACCTCGGTTACTTGGGATAGCCCGGTGGATCGACTCATGTTAGGGCCTGATTTGTTGATGGACTTGGAATAGTTGGTTAACAAGGTTCAGGTGAACCTAAAAGAAACAAAATACTTCCAGAAAAGTTATGCAGATTGGAAAATAAAATATAAGGGCTTTCAAATAGGTGATCATGTTTACTTGAAATTAAAATCCAAATGAATCTCATTGAGCTTGGGTAGGTGTGGTAAGTTAGCACCTAGATTTTGCGTACCTTTTGAAATACTGTCCAAGAAAGGTCCAGTGGCTTATGAACTAGCATTTCCCATGTATGTAAGAGTCCATAATGTTTTCCATGCATATTTGTTAAAGAAATTTGTTTATGATACTAAAAATGTTGTTGATTGGTCCCTATTACAGGTGGAACCTGAAGGGTAGTTTTCCCCTGAGCCTACTCATATACTGGATGTTATAGCTGATTTTACCACACATGGTAAATCACACTTTTATGGCCTTCCCTGTCCCTATTCAGACTCCTTAGACCCCATGGACCATTTTTGTTCCTTTGATGTTTCCTAGATCATCCCTACAAACATGCAAAAATTTCCATACGTGACTTTTAAACCCTTTCTTGCGTATATACGCAGGTTTGAACCCTAAAACCACATACATCGGGATGTGTTAAAAAATCCAAATTCTTTTGGAGTTTTCCTTGATGTGGATCCGACTCATTTGTCTCCTGGCCTTCCATATGCCTTGAGATCGCTTGGATTCAACCTTTCATGACACCATTGATGAGCTATATAAAGAACCCTTTGGATACATTGAAGGCATATGAGGAATTGAGAGCAAGAGAACTATAGTCCATTGTTGCCAGAACTTGTGCTTGAGTCTGCATCCCCTTTGTCCCTTGGAGCACTTTTTTGTTCTTCCCAAGCTTACCTTTTGCTTATGAGCTTGCTATCGAGAGATGGAGGATTGAAGTGGTGGAGGCCCAAGTGGGGTACTTGGTTTCTCCGATTCATAGACGTGTCGATAGAGCTTGTAGTCATTGTAATATCTGATTTTATATCAATAGAAATATCTTTTCCTATCCAATAACATGTGTTTGAATGAATATTTTATCCATGGATGATTTCAAATGCTTATATGTTACTGATTATATATTCTAGAGTAGGGCTAACACAATTATTTATAGTATGCTTGTCTTGTTTATTAAATGTTGAGGAAGCAATTCATCAATTAAAACTGAAGTTGGAAAGCTCAATGGGGATCTACATCAACAGTTCAGAATAAGGTACGAATCGAGATCCTTTAGTGTTAGTTGTTTGGTTTCTCTTGCATATAGGAAAGGATTGATTTTTGGATTTAAGTTGTCTATTGTGGTACCCCAAGCCATAGGAATTTCTCTTCGTAACAGAATTGGCGACTCTGCTGGGGAGTTCCTAGTAGTTGTCCTTTAGGGGTTTTAGCGGCATTCAATGTTCTTGAATTTCTCTTATTTCTCTGTTTCTGTGTCGGGTATGGGGGAATGTTTGCCTGGTAGTGTCTGAATTGGTGTGAATTTTGTCTCAGTTCATCTGTTTGCCTTTATTTTTATATATTTCTCTTCCTGTACGCAATTTTTTTACTCACAGTCAGGTATACATGCACCTTTGACTGATATATCCGCATACATATGCGGGTTTACTGCGAACAGTCGCGTATGCCCTTAGTTTTTCATTCTGGAGGAATATTGATTGTTGCTGGGTGAATTTTGATGATTGCTGAGTCTCCTTTGATACTGCTAGAGTTTGTATACACCTCTATTTTTTACCAGAGACACCTTTTTTTAGGGTAATTTTTTTTTTAAGAAGGTTCTTGTCATTGCATTTTCGATTTTTTTGTTTTGGGATTAGTGCATTAGATTTCTTTTACCTTAGTACTTTGTGTGAGTGCTGTTTGATGGTGCTTGCCGATTCTGGGGGTAGTAGAATTATTCTTTTTCTTTAGTATCTCATTTTTATTCAAAAAATCCAAAATATTTGTTTTTTTGCATCATTATGCATTGCACTATGCATTTCGCATGGTACTTTCACTAGATTTCCTTAGAGTGTTAGTTAGGACTTCATATAGGAATGATTGCATTTGTCATTTGAAGAAAATTTTTGCATTTCACGTAGTAGAATGCCCCGTTTTTCATTCGACACAATGCATTTACATTGATTGTTAGGTGTGCATTTTACTTCATGTTGCATCATAACACCATTGGTTGCACAGCCATCTACCTCTTTTGAGTAATAAAGCCAAATAAAATCAATGCTTAATTAAAATGGATTACACTATTTTCTTTGATAGGGTACACCAACAAGATTAGGTTTTAGGGTCTTGGAATAGTTCAATGTGAGTAAATTCTCCAAGACCACTAAACAACAACATGTATGTGTCTGTCCAGGTGAGAGTGTGAAATTCCTTGGTATAATTAGTGTTTCTTAGGATCCTCCTCTCGAAAGGGAGTTAAGCACGAGGCAGTGTGAGCGTTTATTGAATGGGATGATCCCTAGTCATAACTAAGTAGCACCAGAGATATTTCGAGGATTGTATTTGTATCTGGGGGCTCTTTCGAGAGTTTCGGGCCTTGCTACCCTGCCCATACGGTCAATCACGCCTGTGACTATCTGCCTAAGCATTGATTATATTGAGGTGACCTTAGTTTCCTTACCTAGGTTATCGAGGGGGTACTTTGCAGGGGTTATTCTGCGGGTGTCTTGACCAGGTTGGGGTTGGACAACATAGCCGCTTTATGCGTTGAAGCTGAGGACCACAATAATTGGTTACAAACCTCCACTTGTTGTGCATGGGAGTCTCAAGCCTCTCCTAGGCGAGACATACCTACTTCATTCGAGAGCTCACATATCCTACCATTGTTTGCTTGTGGTTGGCTTTAGATTTTATTGGTGTATGCTCTGTGCACATTAGCTTGCCTAGGGTTTTCATAATTAGAAGAGTCTTTTTCATTTTTTGAGTCGTTGTGGATACGGGTGCAGCTCCTCACTATTATCATCATTAAGCAGGACTTCCACCTTCTACATCTCCTCCTCCTTTGGGAGAGAGAAGTAGACAGTCCAGAAGGACTCATACCCAAATTGATTCACACACAATGGGAGATCATGAAGATGGTATTCCTGAGCTGTCTTCTCCACTTTGCGTGGATGACGAAGAGATTACTCCTTCATTTGATCCTTCACTAGATGCGATTGTACATTTTGAGTTTGATCCTTCACATGAAAGACATACTCACTCTAGCTATGATCCCTCATTCATAGGTCATTGGTATGGGATGTCGGGTGACAAGACTCACCATGAACCTGCAAGCACTAGTTATGTTAGTTATGGTAAGTTTGGTAACCCTATACACGATACAACATTTTTTGCTGAAATGGAATTTGATCCTAACACTATGCCTCGGGGCATTCCCATTTCTTTCCATGTAGAGATATTTGGGAGCACGAGTCATATTACACCCTCCATCCTGACGGTGGAGGCCACATCTCACGTTCGTCCTAGACCTGGTGTTATTAATCCTATTCCGATACCAAAACCAACATGAGTGACTGTTGGGAATACCACATACATAGTTTCACATGTCACTTCGTCCTCGATTCCTTGTTCTTCGAATGCTTTTCCTCCCCCTCATTCATGTGGTCCTTTAGGACGGAACATTGCTATGAGTCATGTCTGTACTGCTGCTACTCGCCCAGTCGTGTATTACACTCAAGTACCTCCTGTTGTGTTAGGAGGTCGTATCCCTACTTCTGGAGGTCATGTTATTACTTCCTGAGTGTATATTCCTACTTACGGAGTTTCTCATGGTACATCTCATGGGATGTCTTAAGGACCTTATTATAGACCGTAGTATGCATAGACTTATTCACCTTATGGGTACGGGTATCAACAACCCGCTTACTCTCTGAATTATGGCTTTGTATCTCCACATAGTCAAGGTACAACACATTATGGTGCTTCCATGACACCCTATACAGGTCAAATATGAGGAGGCTACTATGGCCATGGCCATGGTGGTTATGGTCATCAGTCCTATATGAATCAAAATTATCAGGGAGTGCCTCTTAGACCTACTCAACCTAGACTCCCTTTCCTCGCAACGTTAAATTTTCCTGACTTGTCGATACTAATGAACGATCCAGTATCTTATGACTCGACTTGGCCGGCTGTCCCTAATAAGCTTCCCTCAGACATTCCCAAGTTTGAGGGAAAACCAGAAGAAGATTTGAGTGAACAGGTTACTACATTTCACCTATGGTGCTCTTCTAATTCCTTACATGAAGATTCAATCCATTTAAGGATATTTCAACACACCCTCACTGTTCCTGCCGTGAAATGGTACATAGAGCTACCTAGGGGGGCATTCGCTTTGTTCGATGACCTATCTATGAATTTTCTCAACCACTTCCAGTGTGTTACAACGTTGGTACTGAACTCTTGTCGACATTCTGGCAAGATAAAGCCATGAATATCTCAGACCATATCCAAGAGTGGCGTAGACGGAAGAGATTGATTAAAGCCTTCATATCACCGGAGTTTCTCCTCGAGTGGTTCCTTAAATCATTACTACCTTATATAGCGAAGGATGTTTCTACATCCGGAGTTCAAGACAAGGAATAAGCCATTTTTAGGGCACAAGAATCAGACTTGATTTATGCTCAATCCAGTTTGTTATATGAGATCATTCCTAATGCTCTGCATTCTAGTTTCGACCCTAAGGTCAAACCTCGACCACATGTCGATGGCATTGTTGGTTGTATGAGTACCAAACCTACATATACGGTTGTGAAAAGGGTCAGTCAATTATCTATCAACCAATCGGCCTCGAGACAAGCCTTGGATTCATCTCAACCCACCCAAATGGCGAGTGTGATTGTGGTACAATCGTCGGACCAGAAGGGTAACCAACAACCCAAAAGGAATAAAAGGAAGGGTAAAAATAATTGTAAGGGTTGGAATAGGAATGAAAATGCCAACTCTAATGACAAGAACGCCTAAAATGCTTGGGGGGGATAAGAAACCTAAACGTAAGGTTAAGTTTCCTTACAAGTTATGTAAGGATGATCACCTCACTCACTTGTGCCCTCGGATAGAAGAAGCCTTGAGATTCATGGCGCAGGGCCCAGCTGCGCTAACCAATCCTTTACCTCATAATAAAAACATGAACTTGAGGACCCATGATCAGTTTGGTGAGAATCAAGATCCACTGGAGGCTTGCAGTGGTCATGGTTGCATCAATATGGTGCGTGCTTCTAAGGTTGTGACTCGTGCGAACGACTATGGTTCATCACAACCAGACCTTGGAAAGGAACCTGCTCCACCCGAGATCCCTTTGCATATTGAAAAACCTGTGGATAAACTTGAAGTTGCTCCTCGCATTCCTAAGGGATTCCTTAAGTGTTCGGGGCACAATCCTAATGCCTGAGCCGCCAAAAACTATTCTGTTGTTGAGGATTTGGGCCACACTCCTTGTGCGATGTCTGCACTCGAAGTACTTCAGAGTTGTCCTTCGTAAAGGAAAGATTTGCTTTTTGCTCTTGGTGTTCATCATGATAATTCTTCCTCTGTCATCAAATTTGAAACTGCAGGACTTTAACCTCACTTTCCTTACTATGTGTCTCTCTTGATTCATGTAGAATGTCTTAACATGACCGTCAAATTCACTGTGATTGATGAAGGCGCTGCTGCTTCCGTAATGTCTTTGGCATGTTGGAAGGGTTTGGGTTCCTCCGAGTTGTTTAAATCCACTACCATGTTGACTTCTTTTGATGGTAGATAATTTCTATTGCATGACAGTCTTCCTTCTCTTAAAGTCCGTTTGGGAGGGAAGACCGTTGCGATAAAGGTCGAGGTGGTTGATGTGCTCCTTGACTACAATTTGTTGCTGGGAAGGAATTGGGTTTACAGTATGCAAGCCATCGCTTCTTCTCTATTTTGAGTGGTATGATTTCCATTTAATGGGAAGATAGTTGTGATTGATCAAACAACATTAAAGAATCTGCTTGTTACCGCATATTCGAGAGCTTCTATCCCGATTTTCCAGCACTCTCAGCTGGAAACTAGGAGTGTGGGTGTTGGCATGTATCCATCCCTCATGGGAAGCTTTAGTTGTTCTGCACCCATCCTTATGATAGGATCTAGTTCTAGTGAGGCTTCATCATCTGTAATATCGGTGTTTTTTTACACAAACCATATGGAGAATCCTTGGATTCTTCCTACACCGAATCCTTCATGTGAGCTCATCGAAACAGACATGACGTTGCCTGGAACTATGATAGCATATCAAGCTAATCTTGGATTTGTTGCAGAGCCTAGTTCTTCCTCTTTGCGGATAGAGGAGGAGAACTTATGTACTTCCTGCATGGGTAGTGCAGTCTTCTCACACACATGACTACCTTGATAGTGTTTTTCCTTCAGATGAGGCTATTATTGAGGCTATGTCTGGGGTTGAGCCACCTTGGGAAGAGTTGCATCATAGATCTTATTTTCTTCTTGAGCTTGACCGTTTGGAGTGTGAATACTATAGGGAGATTCTTAGTGAGAGAATTGGTAGTTCCATGGTTCCATTAAGCTCTCCTAGTATGATGGCTTATGGAAATATGGAAAATATATCTCCTATCATTCCTATCAATATCTCTCATGATCCTGGCAAGGTTGAGAATGTCTATATTGGGGAAGAATGTTCCCATGTTGAGATTCAAGAGTGTATCGAGATGTCCAAATAATTTCATGATGTATTCTCTTGGTCATACAAGGAAATTCTAGGTATCGACCCTCGCATTGTTGAGCATGAGATTAAAACTTATCCTAATGCTAAGCCTGTTCGAAAATGCTTGCGTGCAATGGATCCTAGGAAAGCACCTATTATTAAGGCTGAGATAGAAAATTTGTTGAATGCTAGTTTTATCTATCCCGTTCCCTTGACGGAGTGGCTTTCAAACCCCATTCTAGTTGATAAGAAGCAAGGAACGATCTACATATGCACTGATTTCCGTGACTTGAATCATGCCTGTCCTAAAGATAATTTTCCCATACCATTTATCGATCAGATTTTGGATAAGTGTGTGGGAAGTGAGTTATTTTCTTTTATGGATGGATTTTCTGGATACAAGCAGATACATATTAAACCCGAGGACCAACATAAGACTGCTTTCATTTGTCCTTGGGGTACCTTTGCATATCGGAAGATGCCCTTTGCCTTTAAAAACGTCGGAGCCACTTTTCAGCGAGCTATGACCTTGATCTTCCATGATCTCAAATCGATTATTGAATTCTTTTTGGATGACCTTGCTGCTCATTCTCGCATGAGAATGCGTCATTCTTATCATTTGAGATTAGTGTTTGAAAGGTGCTGCCATTATTTTGGTAAGGTTAAATCCTCACAAGTGCATGTTTTGTGTGAAGTCTGGTTGCTTATTAGGTTTCATTGTCTCCAAGGAGGGTATAAGAGTCGACCTGTTAAAGGTTGAGGCAATACTTCAATTTTCTCCCATGAAAAACATTATACAGCTTTAATGTTTGCAAGGCATGGAAAACTTCTTACATAGATTCGTTGTGAATTTTACCAATTTGACTAGAGGATTTATGCACCTTTTCAAGAAGGACACTACCTTTTGCTGGGATGAGTGAGCCCAGGAGTCTTTTGATGTGCTTAAGAAAGCCCTAGCATCGGCCCCGGTGATTAGTCCACCTGACTATAGCCGTGACTTTCTAATTGATGTGGCCGCATCTATGGAGACGATTGGTATGGTTTTGGTTCAAGAGGATGAGGAGATCCAAGAGCATGTCATATATTATATGAGCCAGAACCTTATAGATGCGGAGATCCATTATTCCCATGTTGAGAAGCTTTCCCTAGCTACCTTTCATGCAGTTCAAAGATTGAAACACTATATTCTCCTTTTCTAGACCTTCGTGGTTTCCCATGTCAATCTGTTTCAGCTCGTCCTCACTAGAAGGATGATAGGGGGAAAGTATAATAAGTGGATTGTCATCCTGCAATAATTCGATCTCGAGTTTATCTCGGCAAAATTGAAAAAAATCATTGATTTTTGCAGAGCTTATATCTGATTTCCCGAGTGAGGAGGAGGAGGAAACTTGTGAAGATACATTTGTCGATGAGCACATATTCTTGATCTCAACTTTGGATCCATGGTATGGGGACATTATCATATATTTACAGATGTTGAAGGTACCTACTCACCTTTCATGGGATGAATGATGAAGATTACATCACGTCTCTAAGAATTACCTCATAGTGGATAACGCATTGTACCGCCATGGGGTAGATTTCATTTTATGTTGTTGTTTAACTCATGAGGAGGTTGAGCTTGTGCTGAATGATTGCCATGGAGGGGTGTGTGGTGGTCATTTATCTGGGCTTTCTACAACCCAAAAATATTGAGAGTGGGTTATTTCTGGCTGTCAAACTTTAAAGATTGTGTTAATGTGGTCAAGAAGTGCCACCCTTGCCAGGTGTTCACACGTAATATGCACTCATTTCCTACCTTGTTACATCTCATTATCACCGCCGGTACCTTCACTAAGTGGGGGCTTGATTTTATGGATTGCAACCCAGCTTCAGCTAGGGGGAATCATCATATTATCATGGCTATTGACTACTTCACGAAATGGGATGAGGCTATGCCTACAGTTAAATCCGACGGTGAGACAGCCACACACTTCGTATTCAACCAGATTATTACTCGGTTCGGTATTCTGAAAGAGCTTGTCATTGACCATGGTAGGCACTTTTAGAATCGTATGATGGAAGAGTTGGCCTCGAAGTTAGGGTATAAGCAGGAGAATTCTTCTTCTTATTACCCTCAAGCGAATGGACAAGTTGAAGCAGTGAAAAAATCACTCAAGTCTATTCTCCAATGAACCATCACACAAAGCAAGACAAAGTGGCATATTATGTTATATCCTGCTTTGTGGGCTTATAGGACCACGGTTAAGAATGCCACCAGTTTTTCTCCATATCAGCTTGTACATGGAGTGGAGTCTGTATTGTCGGTTGAGTGTGAGATCGCTTCTTTGAAGCTAGCCATAGAGCTCTTATTGGACACTTCTCTATTGGAGGAACGTTTGGTCCATTTATAACAGCTTGATGAGCAGCATCGAGATGCTTTAATGGCTTTAGAAGTGAATAAGCATCGCATTGAGGTCCAGTACGATAAATCTGTCCGTCCAAGGAGGTTTAGTGAAGGATATTTGGTCCTTTTGTGGGATCAAGCTAAAGAACCCTTAGGGGTAGGAAAATTCAACCCTATGTGGCATGGTCCTTACATGGTTAAACATGTGTTAGAGAAGGGCACTTATGAGCTAGTAGATAACGAGGGGACAGCCTTGGTGGAGCCTAGAAATGGGCTCTATCTTAAAAAGTATTGTGCATGATTTTCAGCCAGGGCTGGCTATTGTATATTATTGTACATCATTTTCCATAGTTAGGTCTTTTCTTATGGTGATTGGGTTTGTTGATTAGCTTGCGTTTCTTATGGAAGATGTCAGTGGAGTCTTCCATCTATATAGGATTTGTGGATGGTGCAAGCCGTCACACTCAATACTCAGCCCCTGCTGCTTGGGTGATTTATACTCCTACGGGTCAGGTATTGTCTTCAGGAGGCATATGTTTACGGCCCTATTCAAACAATGTTGCTAAATATAGTGTTGTTATCGAGCTTCTACAAGATGCCCTTTCACATGGTGTTTTCTCTCTTGAGGTATGTTTTGATTCGGAGTTAGTAGTGTCATAGATTAATGGCTTGTATCATGTTAGAGATTCAACATTATTACAGAGATTCTTACGAGTGAGATTGTTAGAACAACAATTTGACAAAATAACATACATACATGTTCCAAGAATTAATAATCAAGTTGTTGACTCATATGCTAACTACGTGTTAGATTGGCATTTGTTTCATAGATAGTAAGCTCATCACAAACATAAATTTTTATGCATGTAAATAAATAAACCGATCATCATAAAAGTTTTTCATTAAAACATCCAAAATGTGATAATACATAGTGTCATAATACAAAAATGGGGCTCTCGAGCCACCAAAATATAAATACATGGTAGTACAAAATGTATCACTCCCAGGTATCTAAGCCTGGGGAGGAAAAGGGGGGTTCTGATCATGGAATGTCACCACGGATCTAGCTAGCCATCTGAATAACCACACCCATGGTCGTGGCACACTCACCACTTGATGTTGCATGGCCTCAGGCAAGTCCTCAACCTGCACCATGGGTACTCTATGTGTCAGTCGCATGAAGTTGGTATGAATGCTTTGGAGGGTTCAGTCCGCATCCACACCCATAATGTCATCTCCTCTTCCCCTCCATCTATGACGAGGGAATCCTTCAGGTGTCCATGGTCCTACATTTGTATACACATGATAGGATGTCACCATATGTTGTCACGCAAAAAAATGTCTTTTTGATTCCATATATAAAAAAAAACACAAAAAATTAAATAACTCAAAAACTATTAAAAAGAGGGTTGGGATTCGTTACCAATGCCACCATATGCCAATCCTAGTGGTAATGGCGTGTTGGGGTCTCCTTGGAAATCTATCCCCGCATAGGGGTAATCATCGATGGAAACTATCTGTCATCGCCACCATGGAAAAAATCAGCTGGATAGGGGTTGGACACCCTACCTCCACCCAGTTTGTGCATCGCATCTGCCCAATGTCGTTGGGATAGATCTCGAACCCCGTGAAGAGGAACGTCAACTCTATGGCTCAATCCCAGAACACACTCGAAGAAAAAGTGCTTAGTATGCTACTGAAACTGAAGTTTCATACTCTTCCCATCCTGCACTCACTGAGTTGGTGTTTCATGTTGCCCAGTAGTGTAGTGCTCCAATCGTACACAGTGGGTCTCATGCACTCCACTACATAGACCATCAAAGGCCATGAGGCCTGGTGGAGTGAATCTAGCCTTGTTATCCTACCCAGTGTCAGTAGTATGGCCTTTAGGCCTAGCACCTATATGGATTTAGTTGGGATCTAACTCCCAACCTTCTCTATGTCTGGATAACAATACATGGCTATGTTATCATCGATGGTGATCCCACCTCTGGGCCCGTGAGACCGTAAATTCACCACTTCCCCTCATTGGGAAAGTCCAGTAATAAAGTATATGTCCTCCACTTCTATGGTGAGGGACATCCTATCAATTTGGAAAGACTCTGAGTCTGGGTCCCAATAGTCTACTGGCATCTATAGCAGTCTTGGTTTGTCCCTTAAGCCACTAAGACACCAAAACTTGTAGAGCCCGCATGCACGAAGAGCCTGTTGTGCCATTAGATCAACACGAACTGCTTCTTCTACATCCCCGTGCTCACATTCTCTCCATTCTAGAGCCATCTTGCACATTAAATTCAAGTTTGAGTCATTAGAACACTTAAAAAACCTTGAACGCAGCCTCATACACAACCGTTTGCTAAACAGCCGTGTATGTACACGATTTTGAGGTCATTTTCCGTGTATATCCATCCCTATATGTGGAAAAACCCTCTATTTTCATGTGGGCCATAGCGCACAATTTAGAATGGACTAGAATCCTGATTTGACCATGAAAAATTATAAAATTTTCATGAAAATGAAAGAGCAGGGCATGGGTAATTACTTGGAAAAAACGGTAGTGGATTCCGTTGGCGAGATCTCCCGAAATTTGTTGTTGAAGTTCTGAGCTCAATTGGGTAAAAATTTCAAATGTTATATAATGTTTTGAAATTTTTTTTTTTATAGAAATTTTTCAAATTTTTGAAAATTTTTACCCCCTTTTCTATAGTTTGGACCATTTCTAATCCTTTTGGACTGTTTTTTGACTAATATATGATGTAGGAGACCGTTTTGAGCACCGTTTCGACCATTGGGTTGAATTGTTCATGCCGATTTTAGGTATCATGTCTAAACTGGCATATAGGTTAGGTTTCACCAGCATTTGCATTTTGCATGACCTTATGACCGTTTCATCATAACCATAGGTACGAACCCATTCTATCTTGTCACGGAACCTTCTTGTTGTTTTAGAAGTGGCATGATTTGAATGGTAGAGCTTGACCTTACATGGGTACCCCAATTAGTGCCTTATTTGCATTTGGTTCCCATGCTGATAGTTTTGTCCTTTAGGGTGTGGGAGTCCATTGTATAGTATTGCCATGACATTTTGCAAGAGCCTCATACTCCTATTGATCTTTTGTTGGCCTATTTTCCCTGGACTCCCCTATGTCAAGTTGTAGTTACATTGTCATGAGCTTTTCCTACCTCATTCAGCCTTATGCCAGCTTCCTTGACTTTGAGTATCACACATATATCCCGAGCTTGTCTCATGTCTAGCCACGCAGAGCCATTTTATATATATCCTTTGCAGCTCGATTCCCTATTTTACTGGGAGGGGACTTTCCCCCGAGTGTCGCTATCCTACACATGTATCCTTGCATTGAGCATAGGTATGTTCCACTACTTGGAACTAGTTTGTTTGCCCATTTTGACACTCATCTCCTCCTAGTCTGTAACTATAAAGCAATTTTATTCTTTTTCAAGCTTTTCAAATATTTGAAAAGGTCCAAAAAAATTAAAAAAACCAAAATCCGGACAAGGAAAGATGTTTTCTTTGGTAGCAGTCGAGTCATGTCGCCTTTGAACAGAGCACTGTATATCACATCCATTGCTTGGGTTAATAGTTTGACTTTAGGATCTGTACTCATTTATTTGAGTTTATCTCCCACAACTGGTTAAGCTTCCAGTCCCTATGGAGCTTCTGTCGATGCCTCCTGTGTCGCAGAGACGTCCCAGTTTTGCATATCGAGTCTATGATGCCTACATTCAGTCACCATTTTCTGTTATGCTCTTGTTCGAAGGAAGTTGAAACCTGAGTCAGCCATTCCTCAGTTATCTTGACTTTTCATGTCGGCCATTCCCAGTATAGTTACTGGTTCGTGCACTTTATGATCGAGTCCTTCCACATTATACAACTTTGCTGAGTACCTCATGTTGGATGATGGGGGATTCCTTAATTCCCTCCTTCCAACGGATTTCATCCCATCGACTTCAGATCATTTATTCTGGGATAGGAATCTAGAGTCATCTTTGAGTGCCTTGAGACTTGCAGTCATCAGTGACAGATTCTCTCACCATCAACAGTTATTTGGAAATACATCAATGTCCCATGATTGATGGATTCTATCAAGTGTTCAACTTCAACACATTTATTCACACTTGTTAGTTTTCACTCTAGTACCTTGATTCCCATTTTCATTATTGGTGGGTGATCTCACATCTGTTAACAGTATACATCAATGATCGGTAATCAGATGATGGACTACTAAGTTCGACATTGACACCTCTATTCACATAGTAGGACATGTACTCATAGCAGTTTGTGTATAAGACCTTCCAGATTGGTGGCATCTCATATATGCTACCTCCTTGATCGTGCTAGTGTTCATGAGATTTCAGCTCTCGTGACTTGATTCCAGTAGATGTCAGATATTTCCAGCCATTATGGAGATCTTGAACCATTGTATATCTTCAGTATTCATGGAGATCATGATCCTTCATATATCTTCATCATGGAGATTCTAATCTATATATATTGTACGTGGTGATGACCACATATGTCATATTGTATAATGCCTATTCATGGCCATTGTACTCTTATGTATCCAGGATTGCTATATGTATTCGCAGTTATATGCAAAGTTGTATCATTGTATAGTGTTGATTGGGTGGCTAGTTCTTCCACTGGGCTCTTCATCACTACATTTCTGGGATGGACTTATAATGTATTTTGGCCATCGTATGACCCCTATGACCTCACACATTAGGGGGCATATGTTATAGCTAATTTTACCACATATGGTAAATCACACTTTTATGGCCTTCCCTGTCCCTATGCAGACTCCTTAGAATCCATGGACCATTTTTGTTCCTATGATGTTTCCTAGATCATCCCTAAAAACATGCAAAAATTTCCATACGCGACTTTTAAACCCTTTCTCGCGTATATACGCGGGTTTGACCCCTAAAACCGCGTACATCAAGATGTGTGCAAAAATCCAAATTCTTTTGGAGTTTTCCTTGATGTGGATCTGACTCACTTGTCTCCTGGCCTTCCATATGCCTTGAGATCACTCGGATTCGACCTTTCATTACCCCATTGATGAGCTATATAAGGAACCCTTTGGATACATTGAATGCATATGAGGAATTGAGAGCAAGAGAACTATAGTCCATTATTGCCAGAACTTGTGCTTGAGTCTGCATCCCCTTTGTCCCTTGGAGCACTTTTGTGTTCTTCCCAAGATTACCTTTTTCTTATGAGCTTTCTATCGAGAGATGGAGGATTGAAGTGGTGGAGGCCCAAGTGGAGGACTTGGTTTCTCCGATTCGCAGATGTGCCGACAGAGGTTGTAGTCATTGTAATCTCTAATTTTATATCAATAGAAATATCTTTTCCTGTCCAATAATGTGTGTTTGAATGAATATTTTATCCATGGATGATTTCAAATGCTTATATGTTATTGATTATATATGCTAGAGTAGATCTAACAAAATTATATATAGTATGCTTGTCTTATTTATTGAAGGTTGAGGAAGCAATTCATCAATTCAAGATGAAGTTGGAAAGCTCAACGGGGATCTACATCAACTGTCCGGAATAAGGTACAAATCAAGATCCTTTAGTGTTAGTTGTTTGGTTTCTCTTGCATATAGGAAAGGATTGATTTTTGGAGTTAAGCTGTCTCTTGTGGTACCCAAAGCCATAGGAATTTCTCTCCATAACACTGGCCAAGAGAGAAGTGCAACTTCAAAAGTGCACCATGGTCCAATTGAAAGTGTAGTGGAAGCACTTTGAGGATGATGAGGCTACTTGGGATAACAACACCACCATGAGAAAGGCTTTCCCCGCCTTGTTTGATGATATCGTTTCGAGTCCCTAGAACACCATGGAAGGTGTTGTTCTAAGAGGGGAGGGATGTAATATCCTGAATTTTGGACCTAACACTTATAGGCATGTGCCTATTGATTATGATGATTATCATCATGTTTTATTTTTATTGGGTCGAAGACCCCACTGCATATGAACATGATTATTTGTTTTATATATTGGGCATAAACCAAATAGTGATGATATATGTGTATGCTTGTTTGTGTTGGGCGTAGACCCTAAAGCACATGATTGATGAGATGTTTTGTGTTGAGCGAGGAGCTGTGGAGCACTTGAGTGATTGATGATTTGTGTTAAGTGAGAAGCTCTGGAGCACATGAGTACTTACCTTTTTATTGAGCAAGAATCTCTGGAACACATTAAAATATAATTGGATGTGTTGGGAATAATCCCTGGAGCCTTCCATGTTGATGTTGAGAATAAGATCTGGAGCATCGGATCCTTGGCCATTGTATCCATAGATATATCATACAAGTACATATTAATATTAGTGTTAAGCAAGGAGCTCTGGAATTGCACTAAATTGTAACTCCCTATTAAAGCATTGAGTATAGGCTCTAGTAAGCGCTAGGGGTTACCGAAAACAATTTAATAACTTCTGAGAGAAAACGACTCAAGAAAATATTGATCTCATCATACTTATTTATAAGTGATTAAAATGAAATTTCAGATTTATGTATTCTCATCAAGTACTGAAGAGATACCATGTTATACAAGGGAAATATAACATGCAAGGATGTTTAGAGTTGCCTATCCTAGTAGACCTAAACCATCTACCCACTTGACCTTAATGAAGAAGTATCATTAAGTCTAGGGATCATGGTATATGATGCCCAAAGAAATTGCTAACAAAATGTTATATTACTATGTAATTTATACATGGTATGTATAAAGGACTAAATATATTAATAATATAAATAAATGAAAGAAAGAAGAAGAAGCTCCATCAATTATTATTTATTATTAAAATATAATAAATAGTCCAAAACCTAAAATGTCTAACTAGGAACTAGAAGAAAGTTCCCAAGTTAAAATATTAATAATGTTAGAAAACAGGACCGCAGAGCAATAACAGATATACAATTAAATCAATAAACAAGATTCAAAAAACATTAAAATATTACAGAGAGACACTGATATAATGTGGTTCACCCAAACGATGGGCTACATCCAAAAAGAAATTGCCAGTCCTTTTATTACAACCCAAAAAGATAAAGGGATACACCCTACAGCAAAATCATTGCATTTCCTCTTCACGCTCTCACAGTCTCTCTTCCAATACAATACAATACCATACACAGTCCTGTTACAATGCTTTCTTTTATACAGGAGATACAATGGGGAAATTCTAGGGTTAACCCAATACCATGGGTCCACAATACTGTTGGCCAACACACATCCCAAAAAAATTTCTCAGGGGCTCCGGCCCTGAACCCTCATGTCTCGAGGGCGCTTCCCCCAAACCCCCGTGTCTTAGGGGTGTTTCCCCTGAACCCCATTTTTTGGAGCACTTCCCCGAACCCCAAGGTAGGGGGAATGAGTGTACAGTACTGCTGGGTTACAATCACAACTGAATAATATCTCTGCATCTAGAATATTAGGCTCCACAACCAACAATCTCCCACTTGGAGACTGATCACAGCAACTCCACCGCTACTGCACTTGCTGGACTATGCCCTGGACCTTGGACTTGGAAAATTTCTTATTTTCACTTTCATGCTTGAAGGCCAACAAAAATCGAGCAGGAACTCAGTTTCTCTCTGGTTACTCCCTTTTTCAACATGTTTGCAGGATTCTGGCTAGGGTGTATCTTTTCTAGTTTTAACAGTTCTTCATATAGAACAAATCTTATGAAGTTGTACTTGATTTGTATATGTTTAGTCCTCAAATGAAAGGCTGAGTTCTTTGCAAGATGAATGGCACTCTGGCTATCACTATACATCCTACTATTCTCCTGCTTCTTACCCAATTCTTCCATGAAGCTCTGCAACCAAATCATCTCCTTACTAGGCTCTATAGTAGCAACATACTCTTCTTTCGTTGTTGAAATTGCAACAACCTATTGCAATTTTGAAATCCAAATTACTGTTGTTCCACCTACCAGTAAACACATACCCTGTGGTGCTCCTCCTGTTTTCTTTATCACCAACCATATCTGCATCAACATATCCCCATAGAATAGTGTCTGAACCTCCAAAACATAATGCATGAGAAGTGGTACCTCTCAAATACCTGAGAATCCACTGTACTGCTTTCCAATGCTCTTTACCTAGATTATTCATATACCTACTCACAAATCCCACTGCATGTGCAATATCTGGTCTTGTGCACACCATGGCATACATCAATCTCCCAACCGCTCATGAATAGGGAATCTTGGACATGTAATCTATATCTTCATGTATCTCTGGACACATATCCTTGCTTAGTTTGAAATGGCTTTCCAAAGGTGTAATGACCGGTTTTGCATTCTGCATTCTAAAACTCTGCAACACCTTTTCTATTTACTCACCTTGAGACAATGTCAATTTTCAATTTTTCTTGTCTCTTGTTATTCTCATACCAAGGATTCGCTTTGCAGCACCCAAATCCTTCATCACAAATGATTTAGTTAGTTTTCTTTTGAGCACATTTATATCCTGCATGTTAGACCCTGTAACAAGCATGTCATCCACATACAATAACAAGATAATATATCTTGCATTATCTAGCCTCTTGAAATAAACACAGTGGTCAGAATGACATCTATCATAACCTTGTTCTGTCATAAACTTATCAAATTTTAAATACCACTGCCATGGATCTTGCTTCAGGCCATACAAGCTCTTCTTCAACCTGCAAATAAAATTCTCCTTCCCTTTGACCTCATAACCTTGTGGCTACTGCATATAAATATCTTCCTCCAAATCCCCATGGAGAAAGGCCTTTTTTACATCTAACTGTTCAAGATGCAAATCTTCTACCACTACTAGACTTAAAATAGTTCTAATTGAAGTCATTTTAACAACAGGAGAAAATATTTCATCAAAGTCTATGTTATAGCGGATTTCACCACTCTAGGTGAATCACACTTTGTATGGCCTTCCCCTGTCCCGTTGCAGACTCCTTAGACCCTATGGACCACTTTTTGTCGTTTGATGTTTCCTTGATCATCCCTAAAAACATATGAAAAATGATATACGTGACTTTTAAACCTATAAGCGCGTATATACGCGGGTTTGACCACTAAAATCGTGTACATCGAGATGTGTGCATAATCCAAATCCTTTTGGAGTTTTCCTTGACATGGATCCGACTCATTTTACTCCTAGCCTTCCCTATGCCATGAGATCGCTCGGATTCGACCTTTCATTACCCCTTTGAAAAGTTATATAAGGAACCCCTTGGTACATTGAAGGCATAAGAGAGAATTGAGAGCAAAGAAACTATAGTCCATTGTTGCCGGAACTTATGCTTGAGTCTGCATCCCTTTGTCCCTTGGAGCACTTTTGTGTTCTTCCCAAGCTTTCCTTTTGCTTGTGAGCTTGCTATCGAGAGATGGAGGATTGAAGTGGTGGAGGCCCAAGTGGGGGATTCAGTTTCTCCGGTTCGCAGACGTGCCATCAGAGGTTGTATCTTGTAATCTCTGATTTATATTAATAGAAATATCTTTTCCTGTACAATAATGTTTGTTTGAATGAATATTTTTTCCATGGGATTATGTCAAATGCTTGTACATTATTGATTATATATGCTAGAATATATCTAACACCATGATATATAGAATGTTTGTATTGTTTACTTGTTGTTGAGAAAGTAACAGATCAATTCAAGATGAAGATTGGAAAGCTCAAAGGGGATCTACTTCAACCGTCCAGAATAAGGTACGAGGTCTGATCCTTTATTGTTAGACATTTAATTTCTATTGCATATTGGAAAGGATTGATTTCTGGAGTCAAGCTGTCTGTTGTGGTACCCCAAGCCATAGGAATTTCTTTCCGTAATAGAATTGGTGACTCCACTGGGGAATTCCTAGTAGTTGTCCTTTGGGGGTTGTTTTCTCAGTATTCAATGAATTTGAATTGATCTTTCTCTCTTGTTTCTGTGTCGGGTCTGGGGGCATGTATGCTTGGTAGAGTCTGATTGGTGTGAAGTTTGTCTCAGCCTGTCTGTTTTCCTTGATTTTATGCACCTTTCTTCTTGTACGCGAGTTTTTGACTTACCGTCGCGTATACACGTGGTTTCCTCTGAGATTTCCATGTATACATGCGGGTTTACTGCGAACAGTCATGTATACCCTTGATTTTTCCTTTTTGGGGAATATAGTTGGTTGCTAGGTGAATTCTAATGTTTGTTGAGTCTCCTTTGGCACTGCTTGAGTCTGTTTAGACCTCTGTTCCTGACCAAAAACGTTTTTTTAGGCTAAATTTTTCTTTTTTAAGAAGGTTCTTGTCATGGCATTTTCGATTTTTTGTTTGAGATTAGTGCATTAGAGTTCTTTTACCTTAGTGCTTTGCTTGAGTACTATTTGGGTGTGCTTGCAGAGTCTAGGGGTCGTAGGATCATTCTTTTGCTTTTTGCATCTCTATTATTTTCAAAAAATCCAAAAACATTTGCGTATCATCATGCATTGCATTTTGCACTTTGCATTGTACTTGCACTAGATTTTCTTTGGAGTACTAGTTAGGACTTCATATAGAAAAATTTGCATTTATCATTTGAAGAAGAATTGTGCATTTCACGTAGTAGCATACCCTGTTTTCATGGACATAATGCATTTGCATTGATTGTTAGGTGTGCATTTTACTTCCTGTTGCATCATAACACCATTAGTTGCACGATCATATCCCTTTTTTGAGTAATAAAGCCAACTAAAATCAACTCTAAATAAAATGAATTACACTCTTTTCTTTTCTAGGGTGCACCAACAAGCTTAGGTTTTAGGATCTTCGAATAGTTCATTGTAAGTCAATTCTCCAAGATCACTAAACAACAACATCTAGGTGTCTTTCTAGGTGAGTGTGTGAAATCCTTAGTATAACCGGTGTTTCTCAGTATCCTCCTCTCAAAATGGAGTTAAGCATGAGGCAGTGTGAGCGGTTATTGATTGGGATGACTCCTAGTCATAACTGAGTAGCACCGGAGATATTTCCAGGATTGTATTCATATCTGGGGGCTCTTTTGAGAGTTTCGGGCTTTGCTACCCTGCCCATACGGTCAATCCCACCTACGACTATCCTCCTGAGCATTGATTATACTGAGGTGACCTTAGTGGCCTTACCTAGGATATCGAGGGGGTACTTTGCAGGGGTTATTCTGCAGGTGTCCCGGCCAAGTTGGGGTCGGACAACACAGTCTCTTTACGCATTGAAGCTGAGGGCCACAATAATTGGTTACGTACCTCTGCTTGTTGTGTATGGGAGTCTCAAGCCTCTCCTAGGCGAGACATACCTGCTTCATTCAGGAGCTCACTTATCCAGCCCTTGTTTTTTTGCATTTGGCTTTAGATTTTATTAGTGATTGCTCTGTGCATGATAGTTGGCCTAGGGTTTAGGTAAATAGAGAGTCTTTGCTATTTTTTGGGTCATTGTGGATTCGAGCGTGGTTCCTCGCCATTCTCGTTGTTTAGCAGGACTTCCGCCTTATACTTATCCTCCTCCTTTGGGAGACAGACCTAGACAGTCCAGGCAGACTATTTCACACATTGATTCACACACCATGGGAGACTGTTTACAGGATATTCCTGAACCACCTCTTCCCATTCATGTAGACGATGGGAAATTTACTCCTACTTATGATCGTTCACTCGACTTAGCTGAGTTAGGTCCTGTGATTTCAGAGATAGGAACCTTGCATGATAGGCCTACTCACACCAGGTCTGATTCCCCATTGATGCGTTACCGGTATGGAATGTCGGAGGATGTCGAGACTCATTTTGAACCTGCCAGCACTAGCTACGGTAGTTATGCTGCATCTAGTTTCCCTACACATGATTTGACATTTCATGTCGAATCCGATTTCGAGCCTAACACTATGCCTGGGGGCACTCTCATTCCTTACCATGCAGAGAGGTTTGGGAGCACTAGTCACATTACACCTTTCGTCCCAGTGGTGGAAGCTACATCACATCTCCCTCCTAGTTCTAGGGTTAGCGATCTGATTAGGATACCAGATACGAGACGAGTAACGATAGGTGGTAGTACATATATTATTACTCAGGTTCCTTCATCCTCAATCCCTAGTTCTTCAAATTTACATGCTCCACCTTATCCACGTGGTCCTTCGAGCCGCTATATGGCTATGAGTCAGGTCTGTACTGCGGTTACTAGGCCGATTGTGTCTCTAATTCATATACCACCCGCTGCTTTGGGAGGCTATGTTCATGCTTCTATAGGTCACCTTGCTACTTTCGAGGTGTATATCCCTACTTCCGGAGCGTATCTTCCTACCTACAGAGTGTCTCATGGGGCATCGCATGCGATTACCTATGGACCTTATTATGGGACGCAGTATGGATAGGCTTCTTCACCTTCTGGAGGCGGGTATCAACAACCTACTTACTCTCCTAATTATGCCTTTGTAGCTCCTACTAGTCAAGGTCCACCATACTATGGTACTTCCATGCCACCCTATACAGGTCAGATGGGAGGAGGACACTATGGCCAAGGCCATGGTGGTAATCAACCCTATATGAAGCAGGGAGTGGTCCATCAACCTCATCATCCTAGGCTCCATTTCCTTGTGACGCTTAATCTTCCTGACTTATCGAGACTGACAAACGATCCTGTGGCTCATGACCCGGCTTGGCTGGCTGTCCCTACCAAGCTTCCTTCGGACATACCTAAGTTCGAAGGAAAACCGGGAGAAGATCTGAGTGAACACGTTACTACATTCCACCTTTGGTGCTCTTCGAATTCATTACATCAGGACTCAGTCTGTTTGAGACTATTTCAACGCACCCTCACAGGGCCTGCTCTGAAATGGTATATAGAGTTACCTAAGGGAGCTTTCGCTTTGCTCGACAACCTTGCGATGACTTTTCTTAATCAATTCCAGCTACCAGTGCGCTATAACGTTCATACTGAACTCTTGTCGACATTTTGGAAAGATAAAGCCACACATATTTTTGATCATATTCAAGAGTGGTGTAGACGGAAGGGATTAATTAAAGAATTTATACCTCCGAAATTCCTCCTCGAGTGGTTCCTCAAGTAGTTATTGCCATACATAGCGAAGGATGTTTCCACATCCAGAGTGCAGAATGAGGAACAAACGATTTTTAGGGCGTAGGAACTGGACTTGATCTATGCTCAGTCTGGTTTGTTGTATGAGATTATTCCCAATGCCCCTCGTTCCAGTTTCGATCCCAACGTCAAACGTGGACCACATGGCGATGGCATTGTGGCTTGTGCAAGTGAGAAACCTGCAGATTCGGTTGCAAAACAAGTTAGTCAATTGTCACTCAACCAATCTTCTTTGGGACAAGCTACGACTTCATCTCAACCCGCCCAAATGGCAAATGTACTTTCTGTGCAATTGTCAGACCAGAAGGGTAACCGGTAGCCCAGACGGAATAGAAAAAAGGGTAAAAATAATAATTGAAAGGGTGGGAATAAGAATGAGAATGCTAACAATAGTGACAAGAATGGTAGAAATGCTAGGGGGGACAAGCAAGTGAAACGTAAGGTTAAGTTCCCTTGCAAGCTATGTAAGGACGATCACCTCACTTACTTGTGCCCTCAGATTGAAGAAGCTTCAAGATTATTAGCACAAGGCCCAGCTGTGCTAACTAACCCTTTACCGCATAATCAAAATATGAACTCGAAGTCCCATGACCATTCTAGTGATGATGATCCTCCAGAGGGTAGTGGTCGTGGGTGCATTAACATGGTCTGTGCTATGAAAGTTGTGACTTGTGCAAAAATATTATAGTTCATCACAACCCAACCCAGGAAAAGAACCTGATCCACCAGGGTCCCCTTTGCGCATTGAGAAACCTACGGATAAACCTGAGGCTGCACCTCGCATTCCTAAGGGAGTCCTTAAGCATTCAGGGAATAATCCAAATGCCCAAGCCACCCAGAATTATTCAGTTGTCGAGGATTTGGGCCATACTCCTTGTGCAATGTCTACATTGGAAGTGCTTCAGAGTTGTCCTTTGCAAAGGAAGGCGTTGCTTTCTACCCTTGGTGTGAACGATGATGATTATTCCTCTGTGATCAAATTTGAAACCACAAGACTTCAGCCTCGCTTGCCCTACTATGTGTCTCTTTTGGTGGATGTAGAATGTCTTGGTATGACCATTAAACGTACTGTGATTGACGAGGGCGTTGCTGCTTCTGGGATGTCTTTGGCCTGTTGGAAGGGTCTCGGCTCTCCTGAGATTTCTAAATCAACGACTATGTTAACTACATTCGATGAGAGATCTTTTAGGCTGCACAACATTCTTCCTTCCCTTAAATTCCATTTGAGGTGGTTGATGCGCCCCTTGACTATAATCTCTTGCTGGGTAGGAACTGGATGTACAGTATGCAAGCCGTTTCTTATTCCTTGTTCTGCATTGTATGCTTTTCACATAACGAGAAGATCGTAACGATTGATCAAATGACATTCAAGAATATTTCTATTACCACATCCTCGGGAGCTTCGATCCCGATCGTTGAGCACTCTCAGCCGGAAACTGGGAGTGTGGGTGTAGGCATGTATCCATCCCTCATGGGAAGATTTAGTTGTCCTGCATTGATCCTCATGATAGGATCTAGTTCCAATGAGGCTTTGACTTCTATGACATCGGTGTCTTTTCACACGAATCATATGGAAGACCCTTGGATTCTTCCTACATTGAGTATTTCGAGTGAGCCTGTCGAGACGAGTGTGTCATTTCCTGCAGCCATGATAGCTTATCAAGCTAATCTCAAGAGTGTTGCAGAGCCTAGTCCTTCCTCTTCACGGATGGAGGAGGAGGACCCGTATGTGCTGCCGGCATGGGCAGTACAGTCTTCTCATGCCCACGACTACCTTGATATGGTTTTCCCTTCGGATGAAGTGATTATTGAGGCTCTGTCGGGAGTTGAGCCACCATGGGAGGAACTTCATCATAGATCATACTTTCTCCTAGAACTTGACCGTTTGGAGCATGGGGATTTTAGGGTGGTTCTTAGTCAGAGAGTTGGTAGTCCTGTGGTTCCATTAATCTCTCCTAGTCCGATGGCTGATGGAAACATGGAAAACATATATTCAATGATTCCTATCATCATCTCTCGCAATCCTGTCATGATAGAGAATGTCTATATTGGGGCGAAATGTTCCCATGATGAGATTCTGGAATATACCGAGCTATTCAAGGAATTCTGTGATATTTTTTCTTGGTCTTATGACAAGATGCCAGGTATTGACCCTCGTATTATCGAGCATGAGATTAAGACTTATCCCAATGCTAAGCCTGTTCGACAACGTTTACGTGCGGTGAATCCTAGGAAAGCACCCGCCATTAAGGTAGAGATAGAGAAACTGTTGAAAGCTAGTTTCATCTATCCCGTTCCCTTGACGGAGTGGGTTTCAAACCCCATTCCAGTGGATAAGAAGCAGCGAGCGATCCTCATATGCACTGATTTCCATGATTTGAATCATGCCTGTCCTAAGGATAACTTCCCCACACCATTTATAGATCTGATTCTGGATGAGTGTGCGGGTAGCAAAGTGTTCTCCTTTATGGATGGATTTTTCGAGTATAATCAGATACAGATTAAACCTGAGGACCAACATAAGACTGCATTTATTTGTCCTTGGGGAACGTTAGCATATCGGAAAATGCCTTTCGGCCTTAAAAATGACGGAGCTACATTTCAGTGGGCAATGACCTTGATTTTCCATGATCTCAAGTCAATTATCGAGGTATTTTTGGATGATCTTGCTGCTCATTCTCGTATGAGAATGTGTCATCCCTATCATTTGAGATTGGTATTCGAAAGATGCCGGCACTATTCAGTTAGATTAAATCCTCATAAGTGCATCTTTTGCGTGAAGTCAGGTCGTTTGTTAGGATTCATCATTTCAAAACAGGGTATAAGAGTCGACCCTTTGAAGGTTGAGGCAATACTTCAGTTGTCTCCCCTGAAGAATATTCGTCATCTTCAGTGTTTGCAAGGCATGGAAAATTTCTTACGAATATTTGTTGTCAACTTTGCCAATTTGACTAGAGCCTTCATGCGTCTCTTGAAGAAGGATACTCCCTTTTATTGTGATAAGCGAGCCCAGGAGTCCTTCGATGCACTCAAGCGAGCCCTAGAATCGGCCCTGGTGATTAGTCCCCCACACTATAGCTGTGATTTCTTATTATATGTGTCCGCGTCTTTAGAGACGATTGGTACGGTCTTGGTTCAAGAGGATGAGGAGCTCCAAGAGCATTTCATATATTATTTGAGCCGAAACCTTATTGACATAGAGATTCGTTATTCTCATGTCGAGAAGCTTGCTTTAGCTACCGTACATGCGGTTCATCATTTGAGACATTATATTCTCCTTCGCCAGACCTTGGTTGTAGCCCATGCCAATCCATTTCAATTCATCCTCACCCGAAGGATGATTGGGGGAAAGTATAATAAATGGATTGTCATTCTGCAAGAATTTGATCTCGAGTTTGTTTCGGCAAAATCGAAGAAGTCTTTAATCTTTGCAGAGCTTATATCGGATTTTCTGAGCAAGGACGAGGAGTTGGTTTGTGAAGATACGTTTGTCGATGAACACATCTTCTTAATCTCTACGTTAGACCCATGGTATGGGGATATCATAATATATTTACAAACACTGAAGACCCCTACTCACTTCGAGTGAGATGAACAACGATGATTACGTCACGTCTCTAAGAAATACCTCGTAGTGGACAATACTTTGTACCACTGTGGGGTAGATTCCATTTTACGGTGTTGTTTAACTCATGACGAGGCTGAGGTTGTGTTGAATGATTGCCACAGTGGGGCGTGTGGTGGTCATTTATTTGGGCTTTCTACAGCTCAAAATATTTTGAGAGCGGGATATTTTTGGCCGTCGATCTTTAAGGATTGTATTGATGCGGTCAAGAAGTGCCACCCTTGCCAGGTGTTCACACGCAATATGCGCTCAAAACCTGCCCCATTACATCCCATTATCACCGTCGGTCCCTTCACTAAGTGGGGGCTCGATTTTATGGATTGCAACCTAGCTTTGGCTGGGGGCACCATCACATTATAGTGGCTGTTGATTATTTCACAAAATGGGCTGAGGCTATGCCTACGGTAAAATCCGACGGTGAGACAGCCGCTCACTTTGTATTCAACCAAATTATTACTCGGTTCAGGATTCCAAAAGAGCTTGTCACTGACCATGCCTCGCACTTCAGAACCATATGATGGAAGAGTTGGCATCGAAGGTAGGGTATAAGCAAGAGCACTCCTCTTCTTACTACCCCCAAGTGAATGGACAGGTACAAGCAGTGAATAAATCACTCAAATCCATTCTCCAACGAACCATCGCATAAAGCAAGAATAATTGGCACATTATGTTATATCCTGCTTTGTGGGCATATCGAACCACGGTTAAGACTGCCACTGGTTTTTCTCCATATCAGCTTGTACATGGAGTGGAGTCGATATTGCTGGTTGAATGCGAAATTACTTCGTTGAAGCTAGCTGTGGAACTCTTACCAGACACTTCACCTTTGGACGAGCATTTGGTTCACCTTGAGCAACTCGATGAGCAGTGTTGGGATGCCTTGGTGGCTCTAGAGGTTAATAAGCGTCGCGTTAAGGTCTAGTATGATAATTCTATCCATCCAAGAGTGTTTAGTGAAGGAGACATGGTCCTTTTGTGGGATCAACCAAAAGAACCCTTGGGGGCAGGGAAATTTAATCCTATGTGGCATGGTCCTTACATGGTCAAGCATGTGTTAGAGAAGGGTGCTTATAAGTTAGTGGATTAAGAAGGAACAGCTTTGGCGAAGCCTAGAAATGGGCTCTATCTCAAAAAATACCATGCATAATCTTTATCCAAGGCTGCTTGTTTTATATTATTGTACAGCTTTACATAGTTAGGTATTTTTCTTTATCATGATCGAGTTTGTGATTAGTTTCTGTTTCTTTTGGCAGATGTCAATGGAATCTTCCACCTACATAGGATTCGTGGATGGTGCAAGCCATCACACTCAACACTCAGCCTCTGCTGCTTGGGTGATTTATACTCCTATGGGTCAGGTACTGTCTTCAGGAGGTGTATGTCTACGGCCATATTCCAACAATGTTGCTGAATATAGCACCGTTATTGAGGTTATACGGGATGCCATTCTACATGGCGTTCTATCTCTTGAGGTACATCTTGATTCGGAGTTAGTAGTGTCATAGTTCAATGGTTTGTATCATGTTAGAGATCTGACGTTATTGAGAAGATTCTTACGCGTGAGATTGTTAGAATGCTAATATAACATATATACACATTCCAAGAAATAATAATCAAGTTGCTGACTCATATGCTAACTATGTGTTAGATTTTCATTTGTTTCATTCATAATAAGTTAATCACAAACACAATTTTTACACATGTAAATAAATAAATCGATCACCATAAAAATTTTTATACATCAAAAATGTGATAATACATAGTGTCATGATACAAAATTGGGGATTTTAAGCCACCATCATATAATACACGGTCGTACAAAATGTATACACTCCCAAGTGTCTAATCCTATGGAGGAGGAGGAGGGTTGTGATCATGGAACGTCACTACGGATCTAGCTAGCTGTAGAAATAAATGCACCCATGTGCGTGGTACACCCACCACCTACCGCTGCATGGCCTCAGGAAAGTCCTCAACTTGCACCATGGGAACTCTATCAGTCAGTCTCACAAAGTTGGTATGAATGCTCTGGAGCATTCGCTTCACATCCACACCCATGACGTCATCTCATCTTCCCCTCCGTCTATGACGAGGGAAGCCCTCTGGCCATCGTGGTCCCACATCTGCACACAAATGGTAGATGTCACTATGTGTTGTCACGCAAAAACATGTCTTTTTGCTTCCATAAAATCAAGAAAATACAAAAAAATTCAATAACTCAAAAAATTTTACAAAAAAAAGAGTGAGGGTCGAGATTCATTACCTATATCGCCATATGCCGATCCTGGTGGAAATGGCATGTTCGGGTCCCCCCGAAAATCTATCCCTACATAGGGGTAGTCATCAATGGCAACTATCTGTCATTGCCACCATGGAAAGAATTCAGCTGGTTATGGGTTGGCCACCCTACCACCCCCCAGTCTACACATAGCATCTACCCAATGTTGTTGGGGTGGATCTCGAACCCCGTGGAGAGGAACGTCCACTCTAGGGCTCAATCCTAGAACACGCTCGAAGAAAAATGTGCTCAAGATACTGCTGAACCCGAAGTTCTATACCCTGACTACCTTACACTCACTGAGATGGTGTTTCATGTTGCTCAATAGGGTAGTACTCTAGTCATAGATTGTGGGTCTCATGCACTCCACTGCATAGAACATCAGAGGCCGCGAGGCATGGTGGAGTGATGCTAAGCCGTCTATCCTGCCCAGTGTCAATAATATGTCATTTAGGCCTAGCACCTGTATAGCATTGGTAGGGACCTGACTCCCCACCTTCTCGGTGTCTGGATAACAGTACATTGCAATGTACTCATTGATAGTTAGGCCACCCCCTGGCCCTCCACGGGAACAAAGGTTCACCACTTCCCCTGATCTAGAAAGCCCTGTGATAAAGTATATGTCCTACACCTCTATGGTGAGGTACATCCCATCAATATGAAAGGACTCTGAGTTTGGATCCCAATAGTCTACCAGCATCTGTAGCAGTCTTGGTTTGGCCCTCAAACCACCAAGACACCAAAAATTGTAGAGTCCGCATGCACGAAGAGCTTGTTGAGCCATTAAGTCGGCCCTTACTGCTTCCTCTACTTCACCATGCTCACACTCTCTCCACTCTAGCACCATCCTAAAAGAGAAATTGGAAATTTGCCCATTAGTTTAGTGAAAAATCATATTCGCGGCCTCATACACGACTGTTTTGAAAAAATTCGTGTATGTATGCGGTTTTGAGACCCTTTTCCATGTATATCCAGCCCTATACGCAAAAAAAGCCTCAATTTCCACGTAAGCTGTAGTGCTAATTTTGGGATGGCCTAAAAAACTCATTTGACCATGAAAATCTATAAAAATTATGTCAAAATGCAAGAGGAGAGTATGAGTAAATACCCAGAAGAAACGGTTGTGAATTCCGCCAGCTAGATCTCCTGGAATTTGCAATTGAAAATCAGAGCTCAAATGGGTAAAAGTTTCAAATGATTTATATTTTTTACTATTTATAGAATATTTTTCAAATATTTTAAAATTTTTACCCCCTTTCCTATAGTTTCGACATTTTCTAACCATTTTGGACCGTTTTTGACATAATTGGTGTTGTAGAGGACCTTTTTCAGTGTCGTTTCAGCCGTTGGATTCACCCGTTCATGCCAATCTTAGGTATCATGTATAAACTGGCATATAGGTAGATTTCACCACCGTTTGCATTTTGCATGACCTTGTGACCATATCACCATGACCTTAGGTATGAACCCACTCTATTATGTCACGGAACCTTCTTGTTGCTTTAGAA
>LPNX010625399.1:56973-75867 GCA_001517045.1 Pseudotsuga menziesii
CGCTATTATGATCTTGTTCAAAGGAAGTTGAAACCTGAGTCGTCCATTCCTCAGTTATCTTGACTTTGCATGTCGGCCATTCCCAGTACCGTTACTGGTTCGTGCACTTTATGATCGAGCCCTTCCACATTATACAGCTTTGCTGAGTACCTCGTGTTGGATGATGGGGGATGCCTTAATGCCCTCCTTCCAGCAGATTTCATCCCATTGACTTCAGATCATTTATTCTGGGATTGGAGTCTAGAGTCATTTTGAGTGCCTTAAGACTTGCAGTCATCAGTGGTAGGTTCTCTCGCCATCGACAGTTTCTTGGGAATACATCAATGTCCCCTGATTGATGGACCCTTTCAAGTGTTTGAACTCAACACATTTATTCACACTTGTTAGTTTGCACTCTAGTACCTTGATTCCCATTTTCATTATCGGTGGGTGATCTTGCATCTGTTAACGGTATACATTAATGACCGGTAATCAGACGATGGACTACTATGTTCGACCTCGACACTTCTATTCGCATAGTAGGACATGTACTCATAGAGGTTTGTGTAGAAGACTTTCCAGATTGGTGGCATCTCTTATATGCTACCTCCTTGATCGTGCCAGTGTTCATCCCTAAAAACAGTGCAAACTAAGTGGTCCAGTGGTCCAGTATATGTCAGATATTTCCAGCCACTATGGAGATCTTGATCTATTATATCTTCAGCCATTATGGATATCATGGTCCTTTGTATATCTTCATCATGGAGATTCTGATTTATGTATATTGTACGTGGCTATGACCACATATGTGATATCATGTATCATACCTATTCATGGCCATTGTACTCTTATGTATCCGGGATGCTATATGTATTTGCAGTTGTATGCAGAGTTGTATTATTGTACTATGCTGATTGGGTGGCTGGTCTTCCATTTGGGATCTTTCATCACTCCACTTCTGGGATGGACTTATAATGTATTTCGGCCATCGTATGACCCCTCTGACCTCACACATTAGGGGGCATCTGTTATAGCGGATTTCACCACTCTAGGTGAATCACACTTTGTATGGCATTCCCCTGTCCTGCTGCAGAATCCTTAGACCCTATGGACCACTTTTTGTCCTTTGATGTTTTCTTGATCATCCCTAAAAACATATGAAAAATTATATACGTGACTTTTAAACCTATAAGCGCGTATATACGCGGGTTTGACCACTAAAACCACGTACATCAGGATGTGTGCATAATCCAAATCCTTTTGAAGTTTTCCTTGACATGGATCCGACTCTTTTGACTCCTGGCTTTTCTTATGCTGTGAGATCGCTCGGATTCGACCTTTCATTACCCCTTTCAAAATCTATATAAGGAACCCCTTGGTACATTGAAGGCATAAGAGAGAATTGAGAGCAAAGAAACTATAGTCCATTGTTGCCGAAACTTATGCTTAAGTCTGCATCCCTTTGTCCCTTGGAGCACTTTTGTGTTCTTCCCAAGCTTGCCTTTTGGTTGTGAGCTTGCTATTGAGAGATGGAGGATTGAAGTGGTGGAGGCCCAAGTGGGGGATTCAGTTTCTTTGGTTCGCATACGTGCCGTCAGAGGTTGTATCTTGTAATCTCTGATTTATATTAATAGAAATATATTTTCCTGTCCAATAATGTGTGTTTGAATGAATATTTTATCCATGGGATTATGTCAAATGCTTGTACATTATTGATTATATATGCTAGAATAGATCTAACACCATGATATATAGAATGCTTGTATTGTTTACTTGTTGTTGAGGAAGTAACAGATCAATTCAAGCTGAAGCTTGGAAAGCTCAACAGGGATCTACTTCAACCATTTGGAATAAGGTACGAGGTCTAATCCTTTAGTGTTAGACATTTAATTTCTATTGCATATTGGAAAGGATTGATTTTTGGAGTCAAGCTATCTGTTGTGGTACCCCAATCCATAGGAATTTCTCTCCGTAATAGTCTATACCTTTTTTTTGTGCAAACCCATTTATAACAAGTCTAGCCTTGTACCGTTTCTTTCCTCCATCTTCTGACTTCAACCTGTAAACTCATTTATTCTGCAATGCCCTTTTTTCTGCAGGAAACTTAACCAAATCCCAAGTCTGGTTTCTTACCAATAATTCCATCTCCTCATCCATGCCTTGCTCCCACTTCTTTCTAGTTTCTACCTGCATTGCTTCTTCAAAACATTCTAGTTCACTAGAATCAATCATCAATAAATAATACAATGAAGGTGAGAATCGTTCAAGGGGTCTACTTAACCTGGTAGACTTTCTTGTAGTTGCAAGAGTTTCAGGTACCTGCTGCTGCTCTTGATTTTCTGGTGCTTTTGGAACTTCATTTTCTTTGATTTCATCAAGCACCGTGTACTTTGTGTTTTCCTTTTCTTCTTTCTTTCCCTGCAACTAATATTTGTACATAACCTTTTCATTGAATACTACATCTCTACTCCTAATGATTTTGCAATTTTTAAGATCCCATAAGCGATAACCAAAATCATCAACCCAGTATCCAATAAAGGTACATTTCTTGGATTTAGCCTCAAGCTTTGTTCTATCATCTTTATCAATATGGACAAATGCTTCACAACCAAAATTTCTAAGAAATGAGTATTTTAACTGTTTTCTTGTCCATGCCTCCTCCAGAATGCCACCATCCAAAGTGCTTGAAGGCCCTCGGTTTATTAAATAAACAACAATGTTTAAAGCATCAGCCCAAAACTTTAAGGGCAACCCTGCATGCAATCTCATACACCTTGCATGCTCCATGATCATTCTTTTCATCCTTTTTGACATGCCATTTTCTTGGGGTGTTCCAGGGACTGTCTTCTCTCTGTGAATCCCATTGTGTGAACAGTAACTATCAAACCCCTTGCTGCAGTACTCGCCTCCTATTGGAAGTTAGCAACAACCCCTTCATTTTTCCATTAGGATGAAGAGGGATCAGCTCTCTTTTATGATTTACCTATTTAAAATTATAAAGAGTGCCTTTAGAATCTTCGATTTTGAAAGTACTCTAATATGTAGAAGAGTCAAGTAACATATTAGAAGATGATGAAAACAATTTCATAAACTTGATAATTAGCAGCTATAAGTTTCATAAATTTTTATATAATCAAATTTATTTTCTATCTGATTATATATGTTGAGTTAAGAAACTTAAAGGGATGGTATGCTAATTGAGGATCAACAAAAACACAGTTTGAATTTGTTTTAAAATGGTTATTGACAAGATATTATAAGTTCTTAAATTCCTAGATCTAAAGGAGAATTATTAAATTAAAATTCTTATTAAACCTAAGAGTTCACACCCCATTTGTAACTTAAATATCTTACCATGACTTTGTAAAATTGTATATAAATAGCTAGTGAATAAATGAGTATCATTTGGAAATCTTAATATGTTATAGTTTTATAGCTTAGTATCCTATCAAATTCGATTTGGATATTAATGGATGGGATTTTGCAAAGTCTTAAAAACTATATTTATGAGATTTTATGCATATAACTCAAATGATAATTCAGAACATTAGTTAGAACATTAGGATTTACTATTTTAACACTATGTGTCATGTCAATAAACATGTTGCGGCTGAAACTGTCTTCCTCAAATTTCTTAAAATTTTTGGTCCCCCTCATGATTTAATGTTGCTTTGAATCATTTTGATCCATGATTTTTGGGTCATGCTTTAATTTTGGATGATTTCTTGAAGATTACCTTTCGTCCTGGTTTTCAGAAATTGCTCGTGTTTGGAATTATTGTGGGTCGCAGATTTTAGAGTTTGTTTTTGCTGTTTTGAAGACGGATCAGACCATTCGTCCTTTGCAAAACGTCATTTTGGAGGAGAAATAGTTTTAACCGTTGCTAAATTTCAAAGTATTTAACCACTTAGCATTTTTTTGGAGGCTGTTGTCTGTTCGTCTTCCGCCATTGTGGCTTCCAAATAAGCTAGCTACCCAAAATGAAAAGCGCTCCGCTTCGAAGGATGTTGTCTGTTCGTCTTCTGTCGTTGCGGCTCCCAAATCAGCTAGCTACCCGAAATGAAAAGAGCTCCACCTGCCGATGCGTGTCACATGTTTTTAGCCTTTTCTCTTCCACCGTTGTGGCTTTGCAAAGCACTTGGCTGCCGATGTCGATGTCTTTCCAATTTTCGATTGAAAGTTTTCCCACCCACAGCTTAGGTCATAAATTTTCTGACTCCGATACACCTAAGTGTTTTGAAGCACCCATTGCCTGTTGAATCTCGCCTATGCGGCTGTAGATGGGTCTACCCTACCGTGTTAGCAGAGCATTCAGGAGATTGTTCATACTACCATGGTGCAAAGGTATAGATGGGAGATAGGATGGCAAGGAATCTATGCATAAACTAAATCAACTAGCACAGGTGGGTATGTCATCGCTATTCTTCACAGTTTCAGGACGTGTCTAATATTCTGGATTTCAGTTGGAAGACATGGATGTGTATTGAAGATTGGCATTTCGACACAGCCACGAATTTGTCAGTTCCTTTAAACCAACAAATGTTTCAAGATAAGTTGTTTTTATTGTTATCCTCTAGTGACAGGTGTAGGTTGAAAAGAGTTGATGCTCTTTGATAGTGATAGGACTCCTATAATCTTGCATATAGCATTTATAGAAAAACTGAATCGAAAGATTGGTAGTATTATATAATCTTGTAATTTTTATGAGAAAAGGGGATGGAGTGACTGAAGTAAAAATAATTGAAATACTATTTTGATGCTAGTCTTGTTCCTGGCTGAAGTTTTATCTTTGGATATGTGATGTGACTGGAAATCTCCAAGTTGATATCGTGACTGGTATTTTTTTGGATACTCTTTATATTTCAGTATACGATCTTCTATTTTAATATTAATACAGTGTACTTGGTTATGCTTGTGATTATTAATCAGTATTTCACTTTGTCAGCACAATATTATATTTGAATTAATATGTCATTGTGACTGAATTTACTAGTGTTTCTACTGTAAATTCAAGATATAAAGATATATATTTATGTCTGTTAGATATCATTTGTATTTTTACAGTGATTTCATACTGATCATTATCTCTTATTCAAATATCTAATGTTGGTTATTAGTTATTAATTAATTAGACACTTCAGAAAATTTGAAATAATTGTTTAGCTCAGTTTTTCTGATAAGTTATTTTGTAGCAGAATGATTTAGTGTGTATGGCTTAAATATTTCTATTTAGATCCTACCGTTTATATTTCTGTTAATCTTATATTAATTAATAACTAATATAATATTTAAAATCTCTCTTAGCTGAGATAGGATAGATAGGATAAGTTAAGGTAGTTCAGTTGTTATTATCCTAGTATAGTTTACATTTAACAGTTGTTAAATAGAATTTGTGTAATTTTTAGAATAAGTTTTATAGTCTTTTATGTTTAGAAAATTAAATATAAAAACCTTCAAAAATCAAAGACTTTCCTTAAGAAAGAAAGTATAGGATAACTTTGGTAGTTAAAACTAATTTTAGGGTTCAGTTAGATAGATATAACTTTAGGATAGATTTTTGCTGAATTTTAGTTTCTCCTTAAGAGGAAAATTCAGTTGGTAGCAGGACCATAACCTGCGAGATTTTGCTACTCCAAACACACCGGATGCTGCGTTAAGCTGATTGTGTGGGAATAATCTCCTTGTTGGCCTAGGTCAGAAAATCAGGCCAACAAATGGTGCTATAAGGAGAGCCTGTTAATGATTAATGGTAGGAAAAATTAATGATAAATTTTCAGCCAGCCCACATCCTCCAGAAGTCAGCAGATCACCGTTTATAGAAACTGTAAGGAGCATCCTTCAACGTGATCATATCACATCTCCATTTACTCCTGAAAAAAGTACTCAAACTTTGGAAAAATCACGACATATTCTTACAAGAGCATATGCCAATCAACTTGGTGTATCTCCAATAGATTATGGTTTACCTAGGCATCAACGATGTAATCCGCAATTGAACATAGTTTCTCAAGGTTTGCAAGAAGTTGATATCACTCGACGTTATCAAACGAGAAGTCATCAGAGAAAAACTTTTCAAACAAACACTACTAGAAGACTAACTGCAGAAGGCGGTTTTGATCATCCACCTTCTCCTCCTGAATCACCGCCCGATAGTCCAAGATTATCCAATTCAAGGAATTCCTCAAGTTATGAAAGAATTCCAATGGCAGGAAATGTACCTGTGGGAGGAGGAGCTAATCCTCCACCTAATCCACAACTCCCTTGGCTGAGAATAGCTGCTGTAGCTATCCCTGGTGTACAACATCATTTTCCCAAACACTCAGATAAACTTCTTCCTAAGTTCAACCCAGATGACAAAGAACCCACATAGGTGCATGTTAACAAATTCATGTTAGCTGTGAAAACTTTGAACGTTCAGCATGAAGATGTAGTGTGTCGTTTGTTTCCTTTCACTTTCGAAGGAAGAGCTTCTACTTGGTATTTTTCGTTAGTACAAGGATCAATCACAAACTGGGGTGAATTTAATAAAGCCTTTTTAGATAAATTTGGGGAAGATAAAACACCTGCTCTTTTAGCCTTAGAGTTATCTAGGATTAAAATGGAGCCTAAAGAAAGAATCAAAGATTTCAATCAAAAGTTTCTAACATTAAAAAATAAAATTCCAATTGCTTCTCAACCACCCGAGGATATAATTATTGAGAATTATACGTTAGCTTTACCAAAATATTCTGGGATGTTCGTTAAGAGAGCTGGGAAAACAACATTAGTAGAAACTTTTGAGGAAGCCATTAAAGTCGAGAAGGATTCTATGTCCTATGAACTAGATAGGAGTGGGAAATATGACACTTTTCCCCATAGGAAGAATGAAAAACTCAATTCAGAAAAAGATAAAGCATTTGACATAGAAAAACTACAAAATGCTATTCGAACATTAACCAATGAGGTTGTAGGGTTAAAGAAAACCAATTCTGAGGCTTCCCCTTCTAGGGGATATTTCATAAATCAGTTTAGACAAAACCCGAATACAAATAAAACAAATACACCACCTGACATAGCAGCGATTGAAGAGATTTTCAATACAATCCAAGTTCTTTTATCTTTATCTGAGATTCCTTCTAATCAATAAATAACAGAAAATGAAGAAGAAGAGGAATCAAAAAATGAGGAAGAATCAGAGGAACCTCAACAAGTTAACGGTCATTTCTGGGACAGTCTTGTAAAAGAATATGAGAGTAAAAGTCCACCTACAGGACAACATGCCTATAATACTCGTAGTAGAGCATTCACAAACACTCCTGGAGCTTCGTCAAGTTCTACTACGAATAATGACAACAATAATTCACAGCCTAATAAACAAACTCAATCTGGCAAACAGACTCAATCAACCAAAATTACCCAGCCTATTCAAAATGCTCCAAAATTAGATTTACAATATGATATAATTGAGGATTTAAAGAAGACACATGCAAACATCAGTATGTACGACCTTCTTCAAATCTACCCAATGCCTAATAGTCATGTTATAAATCCTGCCATGAGTTCAATTATTCCTAATGCAAAACAAAATGTTGCTGCAAACAATTCTAATAATGATTCAACAGCAACTGAAAAAGGAAAAGCAACGGCTGACAAAGCCTTGCTTATAGGTAAGAATTCTAAATCAACCACACCTCCATTCTTACTTACCTTTGAGATTTTCAATAGGAATGTTCATAATTGCATGGTAGATTCAGGAGCATCCTCCAATGTGATGCCTTTATTAGTACGCAAGAAATTGAATGGGAAATATGTTCCATCAAATTCTCAAATAACTCAATTGGACAGGACAAATGTGAAGGTTGTAGGGGAAATGAAAGATGTCCTAGTCAGGATTGCTTGTAACTCTTCAATTTATCAAATTATAGATATTGTTGATGTCGATAGTCCTGATGCATATGGGCTATTTTTAAGTAGGGATTGGTCTCAACAATTGAATGGATTATTTGCCACAGATTGGTCAACACTATGGTTACCTAAGAATGGAAAGTCAAATCAAATAAAAATAAATAGAGAGAGATATATGAAACATACTGTCACAAAACTACATGATCCTAGCGAACTTGTTTTATTTTCAGATTGCATTATGGGGAATTACATGTATGAATTGGGATTTGGTAATTTTAAAGCTGAAAATTTTGCCTTTTCTGAAAATAAACAACAATCTGAAATTAGAAATGTGACATCTATTTCTCCTAACTCTTCATTCAAGGAAACCATTGATGATGTAGATAATATGAATATTGTAAATATTATAGAAAGCAAAGTGGTTGTGAATAGTTCTATTTGGAATTTATACTTTGATGGTGCGAAGTCTAACGAAGGAGTCGGAGCTGGTTGCTTGTTGGTAGACCCTCAAGGAAATCAAACGTGTATAGCTTGTAGGATGGAATTTAATTGTACAAACAACATTGTGGAATATGAAGCTTTAATGAAAGGTTTGAAAAAAGCAATTGATTTGAATATCAAAGATTTAATTGCATACGGCGATTTCGAGATCATTGTCAGACAGGTTCGTAACTCCATTCACTACCTATCTAAACATTTACAGAGTTATCAACGGGAGGTATGGAACCTTATCTCACATTTTGATGCATTTAACATAATTTATGTTCCTAGAAATCAAAACCAAGAAGCATATTTGTTGGCAAATGTAGCATCAAAGTTAATTCCGTCAGAAAATCTTACATCAGATTTCTTTTCAGTTGAATTGTTTTTTAGACCTTCTATACCTGATAATATTTGTAACTGGCGTGTATTCGATAATGATGTGCAGGTGCTAAATTTTCTGATGAATGAGGATACCTTTAAATATTCAGCCATAGATGAAGTCACTCATGATGAAAATCTGTGGGATCTTTCGGTAATAAATGATTTTTGTTCAGTTGAAAAAGCTTTTGAAAAGGTAAAACCAGTCCCTAATTCAGTACTAAGATTAGAAAAGTTATTTGATTTGCAGGATAAATTTAGATATGTCCCTAATTGTAAAACTAATAGCTCTCGAATGAGGTATGAAACCATCAATCTAGGAACATAACTAAATCCCCAAACTATAAATCTAGGAGTGGATTGCAATCCCGAAGAAAAAACAACATTTATAAAATTATTTCAGGAATTCAAGGATGTCTTTTCTTAGACATATGATGACCTGAAAACCTTCAACACACAAGTCATGCAACATATAATTCCAATTAAACAGGAGTCAAAACCTTTTCAACAAAAGCTAAGGAAATATCACCCGTCACTAGAACCAACAATTAAGAAGGAACTAAATAAATTGTTAGCTGCCAAGATTATTTTTCCCATCAGGCATACTCAATGGGTAGCAAACTTAGTTCCAGTTAGGAAGAAAAACGGGGATATTAGGTTATGTGTAGATTTTAGAAATCTGAATAAGTCTTCTGAAAAGGATAATTACCCAGTTCCTCCCATGGAACAAATTATTCAAAACATGTCTGGGGCTGAGATACTATCACTCCTTGATGGTTTCTCAGATACAATCAAATATTAGTCTCCCCAGATGATCAATTGAAAACTGCTTTTAGAACTCCATGGGGAACATATGCTTACCGCAAGATGCCCTTTGGGTTAATCAATGCTGGAGCAACTTTTCAACGGGGAATGGATATTGCTTTTAGAGGATTAATTAATCATTCAGTCATTGTCTATTTGGATGATGTTACTATATATTCTAAACATCGACCTGATCATCTTAATCATATTAGAAATGTATTTGAACGATGTAGAAAATTTGGAATATCCTTAAATCCTAAAAAAACAATATTTGTTGTTTCAGAAGGTATTCTATTAGGTTGTGTGGTTTCAAAGCATGGAATCATGATTGATCCTGAAAGAACCCAAGCCATTTCAAAGATAACTTATCCTTCTAGCAAGAAAGCAATGCAATCATTTCTCAGAAAAATAAATTTTGTTAGGAGATTCATTCCTAGTTTCTCCGAAATCATTCGTCCTTTGCAGAAAATGATTAAGAAAGACGTTATTTTTAATTGGGGACAAACTGAAAAAGAGTCATTTCAGAAAATTTTAGAAGCCATTTTAGAAGCTCCTAGCCTTCTAAGCCCATATTTTAACAAGGATTTCATATTGTATACTTTTGCTTCTGATATTTCATATGCAGCAGTTTTAACCCAATTAAATCAACAAAATAACGAAGTTCCAATCTCCTTCATGAGTTCAAATTTCAAAGGTGCTAAACTTAATTATCATGAAGTTGATAAACAAGCTTTTGCTATTTTTAAAGCTGTTAAACATTTTCGTCCACATTTATTGAAATCTAAAATGAAAATAATCGCCCCTTATTTCTTAGTCAAAAACTTGTTAGTACAAAAGGACTTAGGTGAGAAAAGGGCACCTTGGATAACATCCCTTCAAGAGTATGACTTAGAAATTAAACCCTCAATGGTACTCAAAGGTCAAGAATTATGTAAATTAGCTGCTGAAGCTGCTCATTTACCTAATGATAAAGATGAAACTATTATTGATGAGGTTTTACTTACTAGAGAAATTTATTTTTATCCTACACCACAATATTCCTGGTATGCAGACATAAGAATACTTTTGGAAACAGGAACTGCTCCTGATTATCTAGAATTGAGGAAGAAAAGAGCACTTAGATTAAAATATGCTCCTTATTTATTAATTGATAATGTTCTCTTTCGGAGAAATATAGATGGAGTATTGCTTCGATGTCTAGACAAAGATGGAACATAAGTAATTCTGAAAGAGTTACATTTTGGACCAGCAGGAGGTCATTTTGGTGGAGAAACTACTGCGCACAAAATTCTTAGGGCTGGTTATTGTTTGCCTACCTTGTTTCGAGATTCCTATACTTTTGTTAGAAAATGCCAGGATTTTCAACTTGCTACGGGAAGGGTTAAAAGACCTGCTTTTCCTTTACAACCTGTTTCAGTTGAAAGACCCTTTCAGCAATGGGGTATTGATATAGTAGGGCCAATAAATCCTCCCTCATCTAAGCAACATAAATATATAATAACTGCAACTGATTATTTTAATCGTTGGGAAGAAGCTGCACCATTAAGGGTTGTAAATACCAATCAGGTTATATTATTTTTAGAATTCTTTATCATAACAAGATTTGGTATTCCAGATTCCCTCATTTTTTATAATGCTTCATATTTTTCATCAGTTGAGTTAACCCAATTTGCCTTAGAAAAAGGGATAATAATTAGGTATTCAGCTAACTACCATCCTCATGGAAATGGTTTAGCTGAATCAACAGACAAAAATTTATTGAAAATTCTCAAAAGAACTATTTCAGTTCACCATCGAGATTGGCATACAGAATTAGTCAATGCCCTTTGGGCAGACAGAGTGACTCCTAAGGCTTCAATAGGTAACTCATCATTTTTCTTAGTATATGGAACTGAAGCTATTTTACCACCAAATTTATTTTTACCTTCATTACAGTTAGATCAGTCTGTCCAAGATGAAGAGTCTCCAGCAATGGAAAAGAGAATTAACACTTTGATAAAGCTTGAGGAAGAAAGAGAAAAGTCAAAACAGCACTTTAAAAAACATCAACAAATGGTGAAATCTTGGTTTGACCAATCCTTCAGTTCCAATCGAGAATTTCAGGTGGGAGAATTAGTTTTAAAATGGGATAAAGTTCATGAGGAAAAGGGAGATCATACTAAGTTTCAGAAGCTTTGGTTAGGTCCCTTTGTTATCGCTGAGAAGATAGGTCCAAGTACCTTTCAATTACAAGCACTTGAAGGTCAGTTTGAAACATTACCAATGAATGGACTCATCCTGAAAAAGTATTTCTGTTAATATTTTTGGTCTTAAAATGTATATAATTTGTTTTTCTATTTGTAAATGAATTTATATTTTTGTATATAAACTGAATTATAGTTCATAAAATTTAAGGATGATGAGAAATTCATAAAACTTGTGTAACTTTCAAACATCATTCTATTATTACAGCCAGTTTTTATTCTGTTAGTTAAATATTACAAGCTGTCAAATTTTTGTATATAATCAGTCAGTAATCTTTAGTTAGCAACTGAAAAAAATAAGTGTAAATAAACAGAGCTTCTAGTTGAAAAACATTCAGTTTGCTCGTTAACTAAAAATTATGATACTAGACTGAAATCTTTTAAAAGTTTATTCAGGATGATCAAGGTCTCTTAAATCTATGAAAAACCTATCATTATTTTACTTTTAAGTGTCACTTAGATTATTCCTTACCTTTTTTATTTTTTATATAAAGTGGGGATAGCTTATTAATATCTTTTTCTAAACTTGTACTTTTGAAAAACTCTTACAGATCTCTACCATCAGTTTTCAAAAGTATTTACGATCTAAAAACTTTTTAGAATTTGTTCCAGTCAATAAAATGCTAAAATGAGAGATGAAAGGTCTTAGTAATAAGCTGGTCTGATCATAATCATAAATATCACTAGTATGACATTATTAGGAAACTAGTAATGGCTTTTGGTTTAACAAACCAAGAGATAAGGGGTCTTATCAAAAGCCAGCTGATTCATTTTCTGGTGATATTAATGACTGACATTACCATTTGGTCACCATGCTTGGTAATGATCTCTCATTTTATAAAATTTAAAAGATGAAAGTGAACAAAGAAAATATAAATTTTGATTGAAGAATAGGAGGTCTCATCACGAGCCGGCCTAATCATGATCATCAGTGTTTTCTAGGATAACTTCATTTCTGATCACCAGGGTGATGGATTTTGATTTTAAGTTAAAAGACAAGAGGTCTCATCATGAGCTGACTTGCTTATTCTAGACAGTTCTCATGAATGATGCTATCACATTGGAATACCATACCTAGATAGTAGTCTTCAGTCAGAATTATTGTTTAAAAAATAAAAAATTTATGTTTATGGAACAGATTCTAGAAAATTTTCAGAAAAGTAGATTTCTATACTCTATGCTGATGGTGAAGGTTATTATTACTATGAAGTATTTTGTTTCGACCAGGATATTTTTAAGTTTATCCCTAACTACATCTCTGTTTTAAAAGATGGAATATTTCTGAGTTATACTTATGAATATGAATAAATAATGGTTTTTATTTAGATAAAGAATTTTTGATTATTTTTAATAAGTTTTAAGATTTTCTTTATATCATTGTAAGTTGTATGAGAAGAGATAACTGGTTCACCCAGGTCGTCGCCATTTGTTGGTAGTTAGCAAAAACCCCTTCATTTTTGCATTAGGATGAAGAGGGATCATCTCTCTTTTATTATTTACCTATTTAAAATTATAAAGAGTGCCTTCAGAATCTTTGATTCTGAAAGTACTCTCATTTGTAGAAGAGTCAAGTAACATATTAGAAGCTGATGAAAACATTTTCATAAACTTGATAATTAGCAGCTGTAAGTTTCATAAATTTTTAAATAATCAATTTTATTTTCTATCTGATTATATATGTTGAGTTACGAAACTTAAAGGGATGGTATGCTAATTGAGGATCAACAAAAACACAGTTTGAATTTGTTTTAAAATGGTTATTGACAAGATATTATAAGTTCTTAAATTCCTAGAACTAAAGGAGAATTATTAAATTAAAATTCTTATTAAACCTAAGAGTTCACACCCCATATGTAACTTAAATATCTTACCATGACTTTGTAAAATTGTATATAAATAGCTAGTGAATAAATGAGTATCATTTGGAAATATTAATATGTTATAGTTTTATAGCTTAGTATCCTATCAAATTCGATTTGGATATTAATGGATGGGACCAAAATTTTGGATATTTAATTTTGGTCCCCCTTATGAGTATCATGTTGAGGCTGTTGTCTGTTTGTCTTCCACCGTTGCGGCTCCCAAATCAGCTAGCTACCCGAAATGTAAAGCACTCCGCTTCGGAGGCTGTTGTTTGTTCGTCTTCCGTCATTACGGCTCCCAAATCAGCTAGCTACCCGAAATGAAAAGCGCTCCGCTTCGGAGGCTGTTGTCTGTTTTTCTTCCGTCGTTGCAGCTCCCAAATTAGCTAGCTACCCGAAATGAAAAGCGCTGCACTCGTCGATGCGTGTCACATGTTTTTATCCTTTTCTCTTCTGCTGTTGCGGCTCTGCAAAGCACTTGGCTGTCGATCTCGATGTCTTTCCGATTTTCGATTGAAATTTTTCCCACCCATAGCTTAGGTCGTAACTTTTCTGACTCTGATACACCTAATTGTTTTGAAGCACCCATCGCCTGTTGAAGCCCGCCTATGTGGTTGTAGATGGGTCTACCCTGCCGTGTTAGTAGAGCATTCAGGAGATTGTTCAGACTACCACGGTGCGAAGGTATAGATGGGAGATAGGATGGCAAGGAATCTATGCATAAACTAAATCAACTAGCACAGGTGGGTATGTCATCGCTATTCTTCACAGTTTCAGGACGTGTCTAATATTCTTGATTTCAGTTGGAAGATGTGGATGTGTATTGAAGAATGGAATTTCGACATAGCCATGAATTTGCCAGTTCCTTTAAACCAACAAATGTTTTAGGCTAATTTGTTTTTATTGTTATCCTCTAGTGACATGTGTAGGTTGAAAAGAGTTGATGCTCTTTGATAGCGATAGGACTCCTATAATATTTCATATAGAATTTATAGAAAAACCGAATCGAAAGATTGGTAGTATTATATAAGCTTGTAATTTTTATGAGAAAAGGGGATGGAGTGACTGAAGTAAAAATACTTGAAATACTATTTTGATGCTAGTCTTGTTTCTGGCTGAAGTTTTATCTTTGGATATGGGATGTGACTGGAAATATCCAAGTTGATATCATGACTGGTATTGTTTTGGATACTCTTTATATTTCAGTATATGATCTTCTATTTTAATATTAATACAGTGTACTTGGTTATGCTTGTGATTATTAATCAGTATTTCACTTTGTCAGCCCAATATTATATTTGAATTAATATGTCATTGTGACTTAATTTACTAGTGTTTCTACTGTAAATTCAAGATATAAGGATATATATTTAAGTCTGTTAGATATCATTTGTATTTTTGCAGTGATTTCATACTGATCATTATCTCTTATTCAAATATCTAATGTTGGTTATTAGTTATTAATTAATTAGACACTTTAGAAAATTTGAAATAATTGTTTAGCTCAGTTTTTCTGATAAGTTATTTTGTAGTAGAATGATTTAGTGTGTATGGCTTAAATATTTCTATTTATATCCTACCCTTTATCTTTATATTAATCTTATATTAATTAATAACTAATATAATATTTAAAATCACTCTCAGCTGAGATAGGATAGATAGGATAAGTTAAGGTAGTTCAGTTGTTATTATCCAAGTATAGTTTACATTTAACAGTTGTTAAATAGAATTTGTGTAATTTTTAGAATAATTTTTATAGTCTTTTATGTTTAGAAAATTAAATATAAAAACCTTCAAAAATCAAAGACTTTCCTTAAGAAAGCAAGTATAGGATAACTTGGGTAGTTAAAACTAATTTTAGGGTTCAGTTAGATAGATATAACTTTAGGATAGATTTTTGCTGAATTTTAGTTTCTCCTTAAGAGGAAAATTCAGTTGGTAGCAGGACCATAACCTGCGATATTTTTCTACTCCAAACACATCGGATGCTGCTTTAAGCTGATTGTGTGGGCATAATCTCCTTGTTGGCCTAGGTCATAAAATCAAGCCAACACCTCCATTATCAGATCTGAGAAATTTCAACCTTTTTCCTGTCTCATTCTCAGCCAAAGCTTACCACTTCTTAAAAGTATCAAACACATCAAATTTTTTTCTAATGCATTAAACCCAAGTTTTTCTAGTTTCATCATCAATAATAGTAACATATTAATGAGAGCCACCAAGAGGTTGTACCTGAGCTAGTCCCCATACATTTGTATGGACAAGCTCTAACTTTTCACTCTTATTTTATTTCCCAACCTTGAGAAATCTAACTCTCTTCTATTTTTCATAAACATAATTGTCACAGACTTCCAAACTTACCTACTTCAAATCAGGAAGTAGTTTCCTTGAGTGGAGAATCTGCATCCCCTTCTCACTCATGTGGCCAAGCCTATGATGCCACAACAATGCACCTATTTCTATGGAAGATACAGAGATAGAATAATCAGTATTATGAGGACATAAATATAACATACCTATCCTATCTCCTTTTGCAATTACCGTTGATCCTTTAGTGATCTTCCACCACGTTTCTCCAAACGTAGACAAACAATCGGTATCTCCCAACTGCCCTGTTGAGATCAGATTTCTTTTCATAGATGGAATGTCCCTTACATCCTTTAGTATCCATTCACTTCCATTATTTAACTTAATCCCTACCTTACCCTTTCCAACAATTTGACATGGTTCATCATCCCCCCAATAGCACATGCCCAAAATCACCTTGAACATAATCATGAAAGAATTTCCTATGGGGTGTAGCATGACTTGAAGCCCTTCAATCTATTACCCAGTAATAATTCTAATGCAAGAATCAATGCATCTTGTAACACATCACCTGCTACATTCGCTTCCTGAGTAGTCTCTTCCTATCTATCTCCTTTTTTCTTTGGAGCTCTATAGTCTTTCTTTAGATGTCCTTTCTTACCACAGTTCTAGCACTCTATTTTTCTGAATTTGGACTTTGATCTTCCCTTTTTAGACTTGCCGTGATTTCCTGGTCTCCTTCCTCTCTCGTTTTGTCTCCCTCTGCTCTCCATGGTCAACGCATTACCTGATGTCTCACCTGTGCGTTTTCTTCACATTTCCTCGCTAATAATAACACCAACAACATCATCAGACTTAAGAGTGTTTTAACTAGGGACAGAGTTACTTACAGCCATGACCAAGCTATTCCAGCTTTCTAGCAATGAGCAAAAAATTAGAAGAGCCCTAACCTCATCATCAAAGTTCACTTTTACAGAACTTAACTAACTGGTAAGTGTATTAAACTCATTTAAATGCTCAGCAACAGATCCACCTTCCAACATCTTCATATTAAATAAACGCTTCATAAAAAATACCTTGTTAGAAGCCGAGGGTTTTTCATAGAGCTTACTCAATGCACTCATCACACCCTCTATTTTTTTTTCTTTCGAAATATTGAAGGCCACCGACGAAGCCAGGCACAACCGTATTGTTCCTAGTGCCTTTCTATCAAGAACCTCCCATTCTTCATCCTTCATAGCTGTTGGCTATTTTTCTTTTCCACCCAACAGCAGGTATAGATCCTTCTGGTACAAATAGTCCTCCATTTGCATATTCCATAACTGATAGTTTTGGTCATTAAATTTCTCAACCCTAAACTTTTTTTCTTTCCCCATTGCTACCACTCGAACCAGGAACCCTTCTTTCTTGCGAGTTTACCAACCAAATAGAACTTTTGGCTCTGATACCAATTGTTTGAAAACATGACCACAAAGAAATAATAGATATACAGTTAAATCAATAAATAAGATGCAAAACACATTAAAACATTACAAAGAGACACAGATATAACGTGGTTCACCCAAACGATGGGCTACGTCCACAAAGAAATTGCTAGTCCTTTTATTACAGTCCACAAAGATGAAGGGATACACCCTGCAGCAAAACCACTGCACTTCCTCTTCATGCTCTCACAGTCTCTCTTCCAAACAATACAATACCATACATGGTCATGTTACAATGCTTTATTATATAGGGGAAGTACAATGTGAAAATTCTAGGGTTAACCCAATACCATGGGTCTGCAATACTGTTGGCCAACACACATCCCAAAAACTTTTCTCGGGGGAGCCACCCCCGAACTCTCGTTTCTTAGGGGCACTTCCCCTAGACCCTCGTTTCTTGGGGGTGCTACCCCCGAACACTTGTGTCTCGGGGGCGCTACCCCCAAACCCCCGTGTCTCGAGGGCGTTGCCCCTGAACCCCCTTTTTCGGGGCGTTGCCCCGAACCACAAGGCAGGGGGAATGAGTGTACAGTACTCCTGGGTGACAATCACAACTGAATAATATCTCTGCATATAGAAGATTAGGCTCCACAACCAACAAATAATTACCCAAATTAATTGAAAAGGGTTAAATCAAGAAACCAAGGTTTCTTGATTTAACTGTCCCTTTGACTGAAAAGTCTGTTTATAAAGACTTAAGCCAAGGAAAGGATTGGGGTTTTGATCTATCATTAGAGGAGGCATTTTCAACCTGTTTGCTCTTGAGTAAATTCTTGAAGAAACGTTTTCATGGAAGGAAAAAGGAGAACTAATACAGATCTGATACATGAGATAGGAAACCTTACCTTAGGAGCTCTAAGCTACTTGCATGTTGGATTCCAGCTCGAGGGGATCCGAATTAAAATCAGGAGTGGTTTTGGGTCATGGTTTGGAGGAACGTGGTAGTTCCCAAGTGATTTGGTCATCAAAACCAGAGGTCAGATCCATATTAAATTGTTCATGCTTGTTATTTAAAAGTGTGCAGGTTCAGCCATTAAACTTAGCTTAAAAAAATTACAGGTATGAGTTCTTAGTATGTCAAGTTCATTTCTAGCATAAATGCTGGATGCTTTATGTCCAGGTTCATTATATATATTTCTAACCCTAGAAATTATTATTTTGTCCATATCTTCTAGGGTTTACATTTCTTAAATTGTAACCCTAGGCTGCAAATGATACCTCAAGTTGTATTCACCCGGGTTTGTGCAATAAATTTAGTTTCTGTATTTATCTTCAATGACTTAAACTAGGTTAATGAAAGCTAGATTTTTTTCAATATTACCATACATATGTATTGTTTACCCGGCTTACTCACTGACATATTCCATTTGTCAGTAGAGACATGTTTAGATTAAAATAGATTAATCCTAAAAGTAAAATTTAAATAAATAAATATACCAACTAGATAACCTAAGGTATTATTTATAAACT
>LPNX010625399.1:77523-102400 GCA_001517045.1 Pseudotsuga menziesii
TAAACCAAAATATTAAATATAAGTATTTAGTAACAAAACTAGAATATAAATTAAATAAACTAAGAAAATATTATAATTAAATCAAAGAGTAAATAACCATTAATGACCTTTCAAGGTCCGCCCCATGAAATACAAACTAATATTAAAACATTGCATTTAAATCAACAACATCATAATTAAATGAACAGGGGAGGCATCGTGACCATCCATGTGGTCCTTTATCGAATCTCAGATCACATAGATATATAAAAGAATCCACATTTCTATTTAATCTATCATAAACACATAACATTAAACAAAATTACGTAACGCATCAAACATCCCATATAACGAATTAAACAATACATCATACACAAGAATCATATCATGTATTGAACCATATCGAAATCATATTATAAACCCAAGTATTACAAATAGGGACATGAATCGAATCATGTGGGAATACAAGCCCAACCCTCTTCTTTAAACTAAATACAATGTATTATAGTTAGCCACGAACAGGATGCAAATCCTGTGGCTTGTATTCACCAAGGCCACGCTATATAACAAAGTATGCGGGCTGCATTCATATAATCAACACTATTACAATAACCAACCATTATGCTACAGTGAGGTCATAAGACCCTCTTTTCACCCAATGCTGTAAGCACGGCCTCGGCCAAAAAAAATATCACACAGTCCATTTAAAAGGATAACCAAAGTGACAAAGGCCATCGTGGCCTTGCACCCCTGGCATTTTATAAATCCACGTTATATACTAAACCTTGAAATCATACACGGTAAACAACCATTTAAAACCATGCACAACATTCACCCAAGCCACGACATGGCCAATGAAAATGCACAGAATGGTGTAATTATCAAACTAACTCTGTTAACGATTTCACCCCAAATATTATTCAACAAAATACAAATAATAATAAAACACAATGAAGTTATCGTAGCCATGATGGGAAAGGCTCAAGCCATTTATGGCATGGCCTTTACCCTACGTTGTCACCATTACAAAAAAATATAATTACTCAACACACAGACCTCAAGGAAGGCATATGCCTATTCATAAACCCTCATAAGAAAACATTAACGCAACAATAAATTACATCCACACACAGTAAGCATAAAACCCACGGCCATTTCATTAAAATGTAGGGTATTTACAAAATGAAGAGTAAGGCCAATCACATTCTTTCCACATAGTCACCTTTAAAGCCAAAATGATGTCCACACAGGCATTCCAATGGGATATGGAACCATTGCAAGGAATGGTGCAGCCCATGCCTCAAATGTCCAAATCCATTTATGATTTACATAACCCAAAAGTTAAATACACAGAACCTATCAGAAACGTGAGTTTGATCCATGGCCAAAAAACCCATACCACTAATTTAAAGCCAAAGTGTGTGCAATATGAATCCAGAAGGAAGATTTCAAACCCCATAGAGAACCCCAACATCAAACAAAAAAACACAACGTAGACAGGCTGAGATACAACAAGCACAATCTTGTTGGAAAGTCTTACCTTGCATTTCACTCACAGTTAAAACCCCTATAGAGCTAGAGCCGCGCTGCTCCTCAGCACACTTTGACACCTACCACCAACCAATGAAAACATGAATTAAAAGCATGGCAATGGTCAAGCTTCAAAGCAACATGATTTAGCAGGCACAAAACCTCCAAAGCAAAGCTTACTTTCTAGGTCTAAAGGTCGCCTCCATAACCCCTGTGCTGAGAAGAACAAACCCCAAATGACAATGAAATGACCAAACCATTGTGATCCAATCCTAAGGGAGGGATGCCATGAAAACCAAGGTGCATTAATTGCACCAGATGGTTTCCACCACCAAAACCAAAACCCACTATGCTATATTTTGGTAACGTCGATTTAAGTGTAGTCTCCACCCACCATGCAATCATTAAAACCAATTGTATATGGTCTAAACCATATGTTATGTCACCACCCCAAATCATATCACAAGGTAACACATTACAACAGTTATGTTATAGCAAGAATTAGATATATTACAATGTTAAGGTTTAGTGCATAGTCCAGGTTTGGTCTGCACTAGCCATAAGTCAAGCCACAAGGTTTATATATTAAATTTAATATGTACATCATAGGCTTAAAACATAATAACATATAAACCACACACTTAAGAGCTTTAATTTAATACAATGTGATTTGTCCTAAGCTTAATTCTTAGTGAATATGGCATATGTAATATGCCATGTTAACATTTAACCATCATAAAATCAAAGGTTCAATTTTTAAAGCCACGAACATAACCTGCAGTAGAAACACATAAGAAATGTTAATAAGATTTCATAAAATAAACAAAGAATGAAATGATACTAAGATGTAAAACGACGAATTACGCAACCATAGTGAAGCATAAGTAATGTACAGGAAATTTAGCAGTGATACTAAATTATTGAGAATAGTATTATACCTAGTTATAATTCGGAGTCAGCAAAGAGCCAAATTCAACTAGCAGTAGGATTCTTTAGGATGAATACTTCCTGTACTCTTTAAACAAGACGTCGTCGCAAAGTATGAAATGCATATTAAGTAAAATAAGTGCCTTAGTTCATAGAACTATGTAAGCCTGCGAACAAATAAACACCATTACCTCTCAAACCGTCATGGGAGAACGAGTCTCGCCACTCCGCCCACTTTTTTTCCACAAACAAAGTTAAGTTAGGACTTAATATTTAACAATTGCGACTATGCAGAAAGGACAAATAATTTAAATCCAGTGACGACACATAAGCAACAAAAGTATAAACATAATAATAAGCAGTAAACACCAATACGCCATCGTAAGTAAAATACATTAAAAATAATGACTGAAAGTAAAAGACAGAATGTAAGAACTGCTTATGAATAAATAGTGGTACATGAAGTGTATGATATAGTTCTGCAAGTGAATAATGTTATGTCTAGTTAGTTTTTACTAGCCTATAAATTTTTTTCCAATTTTTGGGGACATTACAATCAAGGAATTTGTTTATGGGTGATTGCACAAACTTGAGGGACCTTTTAGATGCAATGGTAGAGTTAATTCAATCACTCTTGATCCATAAAATATAAATCATCCCAAGCAATCTCGACACTGCCAAGCCTAGTCCCAAGGCTACCAACCAGAATGCCAATTAGGATAGTAGAACAAAATGCACCTCCATTTTATTGAATCAAATCGCACCCCTTTTTTGCTCTTCATAAACACGCTTGCATTTGTAAAAACCTGTTTTTTGTTTAAAACAAGACGAGCTCGTCATTTTCTCCACATCCCAGCGCTGATGGAGCTTGGACGAAGCAGAACGTGAGTGGGAGAATGTGTTTTGGGTGTGCCAAAGCCATCCACCTCCACCTTTGGATCAACCTCCTCTTTGTGAGGTATTTTCCTCAATTCTTATCATATTTTCCTCATTTCTTCTCATGAATTTTTCCCTAAATTCATTAATTTATTTTCTTTAATTTGAAATTAAACGAAAATAATTAATTTATGACCAATGGAAACCAATGGAATTGGACAATGGAAACAAATCGAATCCAAAACCCCAATGGAATTGGCCAATGGAAACCAATGGAAACCAAAACCCCAATTTAATCATAAAAATCAAATAATTTTTATTATTTGCCAAAATTCATACCCAAAATTCACATGCCCAATGGAAACCAAAACCCCAAAAACTCATAAAAAAAATCTATTACACTATTTCCATATGCATATTTGCAAGCATCATTGTGAATCCATACCAAAATTCACTAATATTCAAAGTTTGTCAAGCACATTGCAAGTTTGCATAAGTAATTTGCATTCCCAATGTAAACCAAAACCCCAATTAACTCATAAAAAAAAAATGAACTTCACTATTTGCAAATGTATATTTGCAAGCATCATTGTGAATCCAAACCAAAATGATCAAAAATGCAAAGTTTGTCAATTATATTGCAAGTTTGCATACAACTAAAAAAGAAATCAAGTAGAATTCATATCTTCCCTAAAATACATAAACAAACATGGTAAATCCCTTGCCTCTATCTGAAATATCAAAGTTGGTCGTCCAAGAACATCAATAAACACCTTATAATGTTGATGAAACTTCCTAATCCAAGTGTTAAAATAAGGTATAGAAGCTTCCCATTCTTTTAACAAATATTTCCTCTTCACTGAAGGGTACTTTTTGGTTAATGTCATGACAATGAAGTTCAACAATAGGCTCTACGAACATGAAGATACATAGGTAGGTTGATGTGTTTGATTACACGCCAATCACATACTACCATACATGATATAATCCAGTGGAAAGCTTGCAACCATAAAATCCACTATACACAATTGTGCATATAAAGTCTCTCATGGGTATATAGAAAGAGGGCATAGAACTAAAATAACATCAAGTGGAATCCATACATGGCCCAAATTACATATAAACAAAGATACGCTAAATAGACTTTGGAGTCCAAAAAACATCATGCTACAAAAAAAAATTACATTTCTAACAAAATCGTTGCCTATACTGGGATTTTATTCATCAATAGCACAGTATGCCACCTATTCAAGGGTCTAGTCGTTGCCTCTACTTGTAATCTAGGAGCTGGTCCTGCAAGGAAATTAGTCAACACCTCACAATTTTGATGAAACTTTATAATCCAAGCCTTAAAATAAGATAGAGGAGCTTCACAATCAACATATGCACTTCAGACATTTTATGTACACATGCATATGGAAATTGCAATTAATACTTGAATTTAGGACATAAATATAAAATAAAAATGTTAAATGTTTATTCTTTACTGTAAAAATCAATATCAATTTTTAAATTCACATAATAGATTCATTTTATGTTGTTTTTTGTCATACATTAGTTATACAGTTTCCAGTGCTTAGAGATGTCATTATATCATGTGTTTATATGTCTAATGATATTTTATTTGTATTTATGGCTAGAGTGGCTACTATGGATAACAATGCTGATATACTGAGGGTTATTAGCCATATGAAAGAGTTTGGTTTCTATTTGAAGGGGTGGAGATGAGCTCCGCTGCTCCTTATCAGATTCATTGTTGACTATTGTTGATATGATCGCAAGATCGAATGATGCTTTGTATAGCATTGGATCGTATAGGGATACGAAAACATAACAATACACTGATGGGTTGAGCTACAATGAGGTAAAGAAGCTAAAAATAAAAAAAGAACACATATGCATTGTTTAGAGAGCCTGGCATGGATGACATTCTCGAGAAAACCAGGCCACATATTTCTATTGAGTGGTGCACCTTTCCACCCATTAGAGACAATTGCATGTATAGGTGGTACATGGTTTTTGACATTGCCCCGCACAATAACAAGGAAGTACCATTGTACTTCCTCCGAAATTTGTATGCAAAGTCTATGTGGGGAAACATGTCAACTATTTTGACATGTTGGGATTCCAGAGAGTTGGTAGGGAGATTCCCCAACACCTACACAATTCTAGGCATAGAGATGCCAATAAAAAAATACATGCACCCCGTTTTGAGCTATCGAGGGTAGACATAGCTCCTACACATGACATGGTTTCCCAGACACAGGAGGTAATTCTGACTCTAGCTGATATGGTTTCTCAACACACGACCACTATTGACCAGACAACTCCCTCTTCCTCTGCTGGGGTACAACCACCAGCTTCTAGTGGTATAGTAACATCTATTGGTGGGGATAGACCGACATCCCATGTGCCTCAGAGTGAGCCACACGTCTCCACATCATGTGTTCAACCCTGTTATGGTCCTGGACCAATACATGGTACCTCTATGATGACTAGTGGTCAGGTAAGGACATTGTTAAAACTCTATTATTGTTCAATTTTTAATTTTTCCATACTATGGGTAACATATTAAAATATTGATAATATATGCAATATTTAATCTTGCAGGAGATTGATGCCTCTTAGGGGGGTGGTACTGTACCCAGTGTGGTTATACTCGAGGCCCAAACAACCAAAAGTGAGGTAATATTTAAACATTTGTCATTTTGTTAATACATACCATTTTGTTAATCCATGTGTTAGTCTTGATTAATTTGTTAAATTGTCTAATATTTACAATTTTTGAAGTCGCAGGAACCCCACTTAGAACTTGATGCTGGAGACATTGATCTCAACAAAATACTCCAAGGTGGAATTTATGATTACTTGAAGAATGTAAGAACATGGTTAATGACTGAATCTTGTTCAAATTATTTAAATTTCTTACTGTACACTCATTTATAGATAGCTAATATTTATAATTTTTAAACTTGCAGATGCTATCAGCATTTGAAGAGAGGAAAAAAATTGATGGAAGTGGTCACTCCCATGGGGGAGATATGTCCCAGGAAGGGGTAAGTATATTACAACATGCTAGTTTTTCACTACATATTATTCCATCCATTCAACACCATGTCTAACTATGGTAACACTTTATGACAGCAGAGATCATCACAAATCCTTGCACCGCCTTTTTGGTTTGGATCTCCCCATAGTCCAAGCATAAATAAGGGGGTTTTTTACACCAAATGACCCTCTTCCTTGAAAAAAGAAGGTGGGAATGAGGATCAACCTACTCATCCCACGGTAATGTAAACACTTCCAATGGAAGTTTCTAGTTAGCTTTGAATTCACTTCACAACTAGTTTTTCTTAATGTTATTTTCACATGTTTACAGCATCAGGATGTAGAATCATCCGTGCAAGAACTTAGTGGGGTTTTTTATGTTGCGGTCAATGATGCATCTACAATAGGGATACGTCACACTAAGGTACATCTACTTGAATATTTGTAATTGTACAGTTCATTTGTATTGTTTATGGACATGCACGATGTCTAAATATTTTATCATTTGGTGAATGTAGCCACACCCTGGTCCATTGGTGCACGTAAGTGAGGTTGATGTTCAACCTACGAATCCTCTTACTACTTAAGAGTCCCGGCATCTTCCCCTAGAAATGGTTTTTTCGGTGAGATGTTCATTTTTTACATAATTGATTAGTACCTTCTCATTTATGTACATGTTGATAATTCTTGAGATAATTGACATATTTTTTTTATTCACACAGAAGCGTTGCAAAAAGACTCTCTGCAAGGGGGAGGACACTAGAGGAACCTATACCCACTACGGATGCAGTGAGGCTTTGTTTTATGTACAATTGAGTCATATTTTAAATTTTCAAACTTTGTTATTGCTGGAGAGTACTAGTTCACTTACCTGATCAAGAAATATTGTCATTGATTTGCAGTCGCCAGAGATGCAAAGTGGTTGTCGAAAGAGGAAACAAGCATCAGGATCCAGAAAAAACAAGAGAAAGTTAGAGTTTTGATGTGTTGGTCCAGGACAAATATGTATTTTTATGTACAATCCGAAATTAGAGTATAGGGGTGCGGTCTAGGACAGATGTACTTTTGTTTGCACATGTACACAAAAGATGTTTTTGATACATGTACATTGACAAGCCATAGATGGGCCTTCTATATTTGTATTAAATAACTTTCATGATATAAAAAATATTTCATATCAAGGCTCTTAAGATATTCATGGTTCAGTATTTTAAGTGTGATTATACACGTGTGGCCAAGAATGTTTATATGTGTAATGTTCCCAATTTTTTATAGATTTTATGATTGCATGGAGATATTAGTTATAAATTTGAGAACAATGCTCAATCACAATATTACGTAATGACAAAACTATACATTTCAATTGTTTTTTACCACGATCCAATTGCATATACAATGTTATATTAACAATGTTAAATTGTATTCACAAATATGGAACATACCTAATACACATAAGCACCCATCACATATAAGCAACGGATCCAACTAAGTGGAATACAAAAGCACCTTAGCCACATAACAACCTAAAAAAGTTTTAAAGGATGCACAAAGTTGACACACCTAAGTGATGCACCTATGTGGTCTACATAAATAAAATTAGTGTTTGGCGTGATGTATTTCATCTAACGAATACATGGGATACACATCAAACCTAAATGTATCTGAGTATTATAAGGTTGATTCAAAATAATGGTTATGACTATATCCTGCACATTATTTTATCATTTTGTTAATGTACATGGAATTTGATGAATGGCCTCGAGGAACAACTTTGAAAGAGACGAAAATTATGTGTGATTTTATTATAGTTTAAATTGATTCGAGAAGTACTTTTTTGAATCTTGTTTTATAAATTTATGTTTATGGAGTATTATTTGAAACATTCGTAGTGTGAAGATATATATATTTTGTACTAATGGTGTAATAGGTTGGCCACTTATTTCTAAACATAAACATGTTCCATTACATGGTTACTAATGTAATGGCATTTTATCCTCCTGCATTTCATCATACAATTGCTCACATCTCTTGGATGACCAAGTTAAAATAATATGGGACACAACTTTCTTTCGAATTTCCAATCTCAGTAATGATATGAGATCCTAAGATCAATTCACCTCCACATAGATATTGACAACTCAAAAACAAAATTCTTAACATATACACATGGAATAATAGTTTGCAACAAGTATTTTTTCAAGAGGGGAAGATCTACAATCCCCTTCAAGCTGACCTCTTTGTGCAAAAATTTCAGATTCACTTATTGAGCAAAACCCTAGTTTCCAAAATTGACAAAAAAAAAATGATCCCTTGTCCATGGCCCCAGAGTAGAGGGCCACCCTAGCACTATCCCAGTGTCATGAATCCAATGGATTCGACTATTCATCGATCCGAGCAATGACCATCATTATATCACACATTGAATCCCACCTCCTACAGGCTTTTAGGGACACTTGTTGAATCCCACCTCCTACAGGCTTTTAGGGACACTTGTTGAATCCCTACCCTAGGCATAGAATAGAAATCATGCATAAAAATAGGATTTCAGTGGGTCATGCAAGCATGTTTAGGTAGGTTCCATTTGGGATCGCTAGCCACATGTTCATGTTCGAGGAATTTTCAAAGTTCACCCTTATGTGCAAAAATTTCAGATTCACTTACTGAGCAAAACCCTAGTTTCCAAAATTGACTGAAAAAATGATCCCCTATCCATGGACCCAGATTAGAGGGCCACCCTATCACTATCCCAATGTCATGAATCCAATGGACTCGACTGTTCGTCGATTGGAGCAACAACCATCATTCTATCACATGTTGAATTCCACCTCCTACAGGCTTTCAGGGACACCTGTTGAATCCCTACTCGGGGCATAGAATGGAAATTGTGAATCAAAATGGGATTCTGGTAGGTCACGGAATTGTGTTTAGGCATGTTCCATGTGGGAACACTAGCCACATGTTCACGGTTGAGCAATATACGTAGTTGACCCCCATGTTCAAAAAATTCACATTCACTTACTCAGCAAAACCATAGTTTCCAAAATTGACCAAAAAAGATCCCTTGTCCATGAAAATAGATTAGAGGCTCTGCCATAGCACTATCCTGATGTCCTGAATCCAACGGATCTGATGGTTCATCGATCCGAGCAATGGTCATCATTCTATGGCACGTTGAATCGCACATCCTACAGGCTTTCAGGGACACCTGTTGAAACCCTACCCGGTGCATAGAATGGAAACCATGCATAAAAATGTTCTTCCATTGGGTCCTGCAAGCCTGTTTAGGCAAGTTCCATGTGGGAACACTAGCCACATGTTCACGGTCGAGGAATTTTCAAAGATGACCAATATCTGCAAAAATTGGACATTCCCTTACTGAGGAAAACCCTAGTTTCCAAAATTGACCAAAAAAATTATCCCTTATCCATGGACCCAGAGTAGAGGGCCACCCCTAGCACTATTCTAATGTCCTAAATCCAACGGATTCAATGGTTTGTCGATCCAAGAAATGGCCATCATTTTATCACACATTGATTTCCACCTCCTACAGGCTTTCAAGGACACCTGTTGAATCCCTACTCAGGGCATAGAATGGAAACCGTGCATCAAAAAATCCTTTCAATAGGTCATACAGGAAGTTTTAGGCATGTTCCATGTGGGAACGCTAGCCACATGTTCATGGTCGAGCAATATGTGAAGTTGACCCCCATGTGCAAAAATTTCACATCCACTTACTAACCAAAACCGTAGTTTCCAAAATTGACCAAAAAAATGATCCCTTGTCCATGGAACCAAATTAGAAGGAATCCCATAGAACTATCTTTATGTCCTGAATCCAACAGATTTGATGGTTTGTTGATCTGAGCAATGACTATCATTTTATCGCACGTTGAATCCCACCTCTTACAGGATTTTACGCACACCTATTGAACCCCTACTAGTGGCATAGAATGGAAATCATACATCAAAACACACTTATGGTAGGTCATGCAAGCATGTTTAGGAATTTTCCATGTGGGAATGCTATCCACATGTTCATGGTCGAGCAATATGCGAAGTTGATCCCAATGTGCAAAAATTTCACATTCACTTATTGAGCAAAATCCTAGTTTCCAAAATTGACCAAAAAATGATCCCTTGCTCATAGAACTAGATTAGAGGGCCACCCATAGCACTATCCCAATGTATTGAATCCAATGGAGTTGACAGTTCATTGATCTGAGAAACCACAATCATTCTATCGCACGTTGAATCCCACCTCCTACAGGATTTCAAGGACACTTGTTGAATCCCTAATTGGGGCATAGAATGGTCACCATGCATCAAAACGAGGTTCTGGTGGATCATGCAAATGTGTTTAGGCATGTTCCATGTGGGAACACTAGCCACATGTTCATGGTCGAGGAATATGTGAAGTTGACCCTTATGTGCAAAAATTATACATTCCCTTACTGAGCAAACTATGCTTTAAATGGTTTAGAATGCAAAATATGGTTTACAGTGCAAAATTGAGTTAATAGTATTGTCTATAGGGTTTTTAAGATATGATTGGCAATGGTTATTAGGCTAGGATTACCATTCCTTAATGTCACAGCTCCTATGGAGAAACAAATTATTGGAGTCAATGAGATAATTATCGGATTCAAGGAGATGTCCTTATAGCATCAACTTCGAGATTCAAGGCAAATGCAATAGACATATCCCAGATAGAGTGGTAGATAATGGTATTGGGCAATAAGGCATGATTCATGTAAGTATCAATATAATACGACAAATCCATGATGAAGCTCAGGTGCAATTTATCAAGTTGTATAAGTCTATTGAATTTAGCAATCTATCAAGCACTCGATCTATAAAACTATAAATAATCAATGAGACCATGAACCAAAATATCCTACTACCACATGCCTGACTACCTACCTGTGGTCATTTGACTAGACCATCAGGATCACCTCTAATAGAAACGGTATCCTTTACCCCCTCGTTCTTAGAGTAAGGCAACAAGTATCGTGACTTTGATGAGTTCTTGTTTGGCATTGTTTGCAGCTAGAGGTTTGTGCAAATAACTAAGTTTGTATAATGGTATACAATTTGACCTGGTCTATAATCTTCAAATACATAACCTTTTTTCTTTCGTGTGTGGGAAACTTGTGTCAAATATTATCCTTTGATAACCATCGACCCAATTGGAAAATCATTTCCCTCAGAGTCACTTAATGAGACAATGAGGGTCTACTTCCCATCCAAGCAACGTGCCATCCAGTAGTCAGTTTGCCATTCATTGTCTCTTAGGGAAACCACTATGTATATGTGCCCTGCATAGAATAAAGTGCAGACCTAGGATTCAGCAAACCAAACACAACTAGTCATCAAACATTTCAAATTTATCAACATAATAGTCGAACTTGGTTGTATGAGATCTGAAATGTGGTCATATTCATGTGAAATACTCAAATGGCCCTGCTCCAATTGGGATAATTCTATAGTTACTTTTCAACCAATGGGGAGTGATACACGATCCCAGCTGTTACGGAGAAATCTTCCTATGGCTTGGGGTGTACCACAACAGACAAAGAAACCACAGAAATCAAACTCTTCCCAATATGCAAGAGAAATAAAACATCTAACAATGAAGGATCTTGAATCATACATGATTCCAGACGGTTGAAGTAGATCGTTGTTGATCTTTTTCCAATCCTGCTTGCTTTAGAAATTTACTCTCAACAATAGTAAACAAGGAAAGCATGCTATAGAATATAGTGTTAGGCCTACTGTAGCATATATAATCAATAATGCATAAGCAATTAAACGCATCCATGGATTCAATATTTATTTAAATCCACATCATTGGACAGCAAAATATATTTCTATTAATAAAATTAGAGATTACACAAGTGACAACCTCCATCGGCACATCTGCAAACCGGAGAAACCGAGTCCTCCACCTGGGCCTCCACCACCTCAATCCTCCATCTCTCAATAGCAAGCTCAGAAGAAAAGAAAATCTTGGGAATAACACAAAGTGATCCAAGGGACAAAGGGATGTAGACTCAAGTACAAGCAAGCTACGGAAACAATGGACTATGGTTTTCTTGCTCTTCAATTCCTCCTCTTCAATGTATCAAAGGGGTTACTTATATAGTTCCTCAATGGGGTAATGGAAGTTCTAACCCAAGCGATATCGAGGCATATGGAAGGCCAAGAGAGAAGTGACTCAGATCCACATCAAGGAAAACTCCAAAAATATTTGGACTTATGCACAGATCCCGATGTACACGGGTTTACGGGTAATATCCGTGTATATACGCGAGAAAGGGATTAAAAGTCGTGTACAACAAATAATAGGTGTTTTTAGGGATGATATTGGAAACATCAAAGGTACAATAATGGTCCATGGGGTCTAAAGAGTCCGTAGAGGGACAGGGAAGGCCATAAAAGTGTGATCAACCATGTGTGGTAAAATTAGTTGTAACAGATGCCCCCTAATGTGTGAGGTCAGAGGGGTAACATGATGGCTGAAATACATTATAAATCCATCCAAGATATGGAGTGATGAAGAACCAGGTGGAAGAACCATCCATCCATCAGTATAGTACAATAATCAATCTCTATGTGTGACTGCAAATACATATAGCAGTCCCATATACATAAGAGTACAATGGCCATGAATAGGCATGATATACAAAATGTGACATGTGTGGTCATCGCCACGTAAAATATATAATAGATCAGAATCTCCATGATGAAGATATACAAAGGATCAAGATCTCCATGAAAGATGAATATATACAATGGATCAAGATCTCCATAATGGCTGAAGATATCTGACATACACTGGAATCAAGTCACGAGAGCTGAAATCTCATGAACACTAGCACGATCAAGGTGGTAGCATTTCTGGAAAGTATTCTACACAAACTGCTATGAGTACATGTCCTACTACGTGAATAGAGGTGTTGAGGTTGAACATAGTAGTCCATCGTTTGATTATCGGTCCTTATGTATATCGTTAACAGACGTGGGATCACCCATCAATAATGAAAATGGGAATCAAGGTACTAGAGTGCAATCTAACAAGTGCGAATAAATGTGTTTAGGTCAAACACTTGAAAGAATACATCGATCAGGGGACATTGATGTATTCCCAAAACTGTCAATGGCAAGAGAACCTACCACTGATGACTGTAAGTATCAAGGCACTCAAATGACTCTAGAATCCTATCCCAGAATAGATGATTTGAAGTTGATGGGATGGAATCTGCTAGAAGGAGGGAATTAAGGCATCCCTCATCAACTAACATGAGGTACTCAGCAATTTTTTATAATGTGGAAGGACTCGAATAATATGTGCATGAACCAATAATAGTACTGGGAATGGCCGACATGCAAAGTCAAGACAACTAAGGAATATCCGACTCAGGCTTCAACTTCCTTCAAACAAGAGCATAAAGTGAATGGTGACTTAGTGTATGCAGCATAGACTCGATATACAAAACTGGGACATCTCTGTGACATAGGAGGCATCAATTGAGGCTCCATAGGGACTGGAAGCTTAACCAGTCGGTGGAGATAAACTCAGAAAAATGAGTACATCTCCTAAAGTCAAACCATTAACCCAACCAATGGATGTGATATATAGTGCTCTGTTCGAAGGTGACATGACTTGACTTCTGCCAAAAGATAACATCTTTTCCTGTCTGCATTTTTATTTTTTTGGACTTTTTTAGATATTTTGAAAAGCTTGAAAAAGAATAAAAGTGATTTATAGTTACAAATCTAAGAGGAGAAGAGTGTCAAGGGACAAACAAACTAGTTCCAAGAAGCAGACCATAGCTATGCTCAATGCAAGGAAACATGTGCAGGATAATGACACTGGGGGGGAAGTCTCCTCCCGGTTAAAAAATTGGGGAATCTATATCCAAAGGATATATAAAAAGGCTCTGCTTGGGTACACATGAGACAAGCTCGGGCTATATGGCTGATAATCAAAGTCAAGGAAGCCGATGTAAGGCTCAATAAGGAAAGAAAAACTCATGATAATGCAATTACAATTTGACATATACAAGGGAGTCCCGAGGAAATGGCCAGCATAAATTTCAAGAGTAGTATGAAGCTCTTGCTCAAAGTCATGGCGGTACTATAGAAAGGACTCCCGGGACCCACACCCTAAAGGAGAAATGTCGGCATGGGCACCAAATGCAAAACATGATCTAACTAGGGTATCCATGTATGGTAAAGCTCTACCACTCATAACATGTCACTTCTAAAAGCAACAAGAAGGCTCCGTGACAAGATGGAATGGGTTTGTACCTAAGGTTAAGATGAAATAGTCATAAGGTTATGAAAAGTACAAATGGTTGTAAAACCTAACCTATATGCCAGTTTAAACATAATACCTGCAATAGGCATGAATGGGTCAAAGCCATGGTCAAACTGCACTCAAAATGGATTCCTACAACACCAAATTAGTTCAAACAGTCCAAAACGGTCAGAAACGTTAAAAAACTATAGAAAGTGGGTAAAAATTTTGAAATTTTTCTATAAATAGTGAAAAATTTAAAAAATTTCATACCATTTGATTTTTTTACCCAACATAGTGCATTTGAGCTTAGAACTTCAGAAGCGAATTCTAGGAGCATCGTCCTGCACAATCCCTCCCTATTTGATCCAGGTAGATTCTCATGCTCTTCTCTTTCATTTTGATGTAAAGTTTTTCAAATTTCATGGGCTATTTAATTTTTTGAGCCATCCAAACTTATGCATTTTGGCCCACGTGGAACTTGAGCCTTTTTTCGTGTATAGGGCTCACCATATGTGAAAAATGCACTAAAAATTGCATACATACGTGGTTGTTTTGAAAACAGTCACATACAGGGCTGCAAACAAGGTTTTAAAGGGTAAACCTTGATAAAAAAAACTTGGTTTTTTTGTAGGATGGTGCTAGAGTGGAGAGAAAGAGAGCATGGTGATGTTGAGGAAGTTGTGAAAGGTGATCACATGGCTCAACAAGCATTACAAGCATGTGGATTGTACAAGTTTTTGTGTCTTGGCAGCCTGAGGGACAAACCAAGACTACTCGAGCTACTGGTAGACTATTGGGATCCAGAGTCTAAAACATTTTAGATAAATGGGATGTCACTCAGCATTGAGTTTGAGGACATATATTTCATAATAGGTTTTTTCCGACGAGGGGAGATGGTGAGCCTTCGATCTTATGGGACAGGAGGTGGGCGGACCATAGATGAGTACATAGTTGTGTACTACTTTTCAGAGAAGGAAAAGGTTGGGAGTCAAATACTGACAAACTCTATTCAGATTCTAGGGCTGAAGGCCATACTTTTGGCACTGGGTAGTATTGCAGGGTTGGCTTCACTCCACCAAGACTCACGACCAATGGTGTTCTATGTGGTAGAGTGCATGCGACCTACAGTGTATGACTGGAGTACTACACTGCTGAGAAACATGAAACAACGGCTCAGTGACTACAAGATGGGTAGATTGCAGAACTTTGGGTTCAACAGTATACTGAGCACCTTTTTCTTTGAGCGGGTGCGAGGGCTAAACCCTAGGGTAGACATTTCTCCACCTGGAGTCTGTGATCCAGCCCAGTGACGCGGGATAATTTTCATGCGCAGATTGGGCGGAGGTAGGGTGTCTAAATCCTACCCAACAGATTTCTTTCCATGGTGGCGAAGACAGATCGTCGCCATAGATGACTACCCCTATGCAATGATAGACTTCCGCAGAGACCCAAATATGCCCCTACCACCAGGAGCAGTTTATGGTGACATAGGTAAAGAATCCCAAACCAACTTTTAAGTTTTGAATTTTTTTTGTTTTGTTTTTTTTATATATATGAACTCAAAAGACATGTTTTTGGTGTGATGAAACATAGAGACAATCTTTCATGTATATGCAAATGTAGAACCATGATGGCCAGATGGATTTCCTCGTCATCAATAGAGGAGAAGAGGTGATGACATTATGGGTGCGGATGTGGAGCGGACGCTCCAAAGCATCCACGTGAAATTTGTTCATTTGACACAGAAGGTACCCATGGCACAAGTTGAGGACTTTCCTAAGGCCATGCAGTGCTAGGTGGTTGGTGTACCATGAGCATGGGTTCAACTATTTCGCCGACTAGCTAGAGCATTAGTGTACTATCATGATCACAACCCTCCTCCACCTCAGGCTTAGAGACCTGAGTGTATTCATTTTTGTATGAATGTGTAGTATATTTTGGTGGATTGAAAGCCCCAATTTTGTATATGACACTTATGTATTATGACATCACTTTTTGAAGTTAATGAAATTTTTTTATGATGATTGATTTTTATTATATTTACATTTGTGTAAAATGTGTGTTTGTGATATGCTTATGGTCTATGAAACAAATGCCAATCTAACACATAGTTAGCATATGAGTCAGCAACTTGATTAATAATTATTAGAACATGAATGTATGTTATACTCTCAAATTGCCATTCTAGCAATATAACATGTAAGAATCTTCGTAATAATGTTGGATCCCTAGTATGATACAAGCCATTAAGTTCTGAAACCACTAACTCCGAATCAAGATGTACCTCAAGAGAATGAACACCATGTGAAATGGAATCATGAAATAAATCAATGATGACACTATATGCAGCAACATTGTTTGAATAAGGCCATAAAAAAATGCCTCTTGAAGACAATACTTGACTTGTAGGAGTATAGATCACCCAAGCAGCCGAAGCTCAGTTTTGAGTGTGGTGGCTAGCACTATCAGTGAATCCTATGCAAATGGAAGACTCCATCGACATCTATCATAAGAAACAAAAGCTAATCAACAAGCCTGATCACCATAAGAAAAACTAACTATGCAATACAAAACTGTACAATAATATACAAAAATCAGCCCTGACTGAAGATCATGCATAGTATTTTTTGAGATAGAGCCCATTTCTAGGCTCCGCCAAGGATGTTCCTTCATAATCAACCAGCTCATAGGATCCTTTCTCTAAGACTTTTTTAACCATGTAAGGACCATGCCACATGGGATTAAATTTCCCTGCCCCCAAGGGTTCCTTAGCTTGATCCCATAAAAGGACCAAGTCACCTGCACTAAACTTCCTTGGATGGACAAACTTATCATATTGGACCTTGACGCGATGCTTGTTAACCCCTAGAGCCACTAAGGCATCTCGTTGCTGCTCATCAAGCTTCTCTAAGTGGACCAAATGCTCTTCCAATACAGAAGTGTCAGGTAAAACCTCCACAACTACCTTTAGAGAAGGGATTTCACATTCAACCAGTAAAACTAACTCCACCCCATGCACAAGCTGATAGGGAGAAAAACTGGTGGCAGTATTAACCGTGGTTCTATATTCCCACAAAGCATGATACAACATGATATGCTAATTATTCTTTCTTTGTGTGATGGTTCATTGGAGAATAGACTTAAGTGACTTCTTCACTACTTCAACCTATCCATTCGCCTAAGGGTAATAAGAAGAGGAGTTCTCTTGCTTATACCCTAACATGGAAGCCAACTCTTCCATCAATTTATTCCTAAATTGCCTACCATGGTCAGTGAAAACCTCTTACGGAATGTCGAACCAGGTGATAATCTAGTTGAAAACGGAATGAGCGGTTGTATCACCGTTAGATTTAACTGTGGGCATAGCCTCTACCCATTTTGTGACGTAATAGGTAGCCACAATAATATGATGATGCCCCCCCCAGCCGAAGTTGGGTTGCAATCCATAAAATCAATCCCCCAGTTGATGAAGGGACCGACGGTGACAATAGGATGTAATGGGGCTAGACACGATCACATATTACATGCAAACACCTAGAAAGGGTGTCACTTCTTAACCGCATTAATGAAATATTTGAATATGGATGGACAAAAATAGGCCACTCTCAAGATTTTTTGGGCTGTAGAAAGCCCAGATAAATGACCACCACACGCCACTCTGTGGAAATCATTCAGCACAACCTCAGCCTCATCATGGGTTAAGCAACAATGGAAAATGGAATCTACCCCATGGTGGTACAAAGTGTTATCCACTATAAGGTAGTTCTTAGCCACATGACGCAATCGTCATCGTTCATCTCGTGAGAGGTGAGTAGGGACCTTCAATGTTTGCAAATACATGATGATATCCCCATACCAAGGGTCCATAGTTACGATGAGGAAAATATGCTCATAGACAAAAGAATCCTCATAAACCTCCTCCTCCACCAAACTTGGAAAATTGGATATAAGCTCCACAAAGATTAACAATTTATTCGATTTCGCCGAAACGAATTTGAGATCAAACTCTTGCAAAATGATAATCCATTTATTATATTTTCCCCCAATCATCCTTCTAGTGAGGACAAACTGAAATGGATTGATATGAGCTATGAATAAAGTTTGGAGAAGCAGAATGTAATCTCTCAAACGTTGAACCACATGAACGGTGGCAAAGCCAAGCTTCTCCACATGGGAATAGAGAAGTTCCACGTCTATAAGGCTTCAGATCAAACAATATATGACATGATCATGGATCTCCTTATCCTTTTGAACAAAAACCATACCAACTATCTCTTGAGACGTGGCCACATAAATCAATAAATCACAGCTATAGTTTGGTGGACTATGCATGGGGGTCATTGCTAAGGATCACTTAATAGCATCGAAAGACTCCTGGGATTTCTCATCCCAATTAAAAGGGGTGTCCTTCTTCAAAAGACACATAAAGCCTTTAATCAAGTTGGAAAAATTAACAACGAATCTTCATAAGAAGTTTTCCATGCCTTGTAAACATTGAAGGTGTCTAATATTACGTGGGGGATACAACTGAAGTATTGCCTTAACCTTTAAGGGATCGACTCTTATACCCTCCTTGGATATGATGAATCATAGTAAACGACCAACAATCACGCAAAAGATGCACTTATGAGGATTTAAACGAAATTGATAATGACGACATATTTCTAACACTAATCTCAAATGATATGGATGACACACTCTCAAATAAGAGTGGGAAGAAATATCATCCAAATATATCTCGATAATCATTTTAAGATCATGAAAGATTAAGGTCATGGCCCACTGAAATGTAGCTCCAATGTTTATAAGTCCAAAGGGAATCTTCTGATATGCAAAAGTACCCCAAGGACAAATAAATGCGGTCTTGTGTTGATGCTTGGGCTTAATCTAAATCTGATTATATCCAGAAAAATCGTCCATAAAGGAAAATACCTTAGTTCCCACACACTCATCCAAAATCTGATCAAGAAATGGTGCGGGGAAATTATCCTTAGCACAGGAGTAATTTAAGTCACAGAAATCAGTGCATATGCAGATTGCTCCCTGCTTCTTATCCATTGGGACCGGATTTGAAACCCACTCTGTCAACGGAACGAGATAGATAAAACTAGCTTTGAGTAGTTTCTCTATCTCATCTTTAATGGCTAGTGCTTTTCTAGTATTTATTGCACACAAACATTGTCAAACTGGTTTTGCATCCGGATACGTTTTGATCTCATGTTCGAAAATACGAGGGTCTATACCCAAAATTTCTTCGTATGACCAAGAGAAAAATGTCATGAAACTCTTTAAAAAGCTCGGTATACTCCTTGATCTCATCAATGGAACAACCCGCCCCAATGTAGACATTCTCAACCTTGCCAGGATCACGAGAAATATTGATAGGAACGGTTGCTGACAAATTAGCCATGTTTCCATCAGCAATCTGACCAGGAGAGCTTAATGGAACCACAGGGCTACCAATCATCTTGCTAAGAATCTCCCTAAATTCATCACGCTCCATATGATAGATCTTAGGAAGAAAAATGATCGATGATGCAACTCTTCCCAAGGTTTCTCAAACCAAGACATGGCCTCAAGAATAGCTTCATCCAATGGAAAAACATCATCGAGGCAATCATGTGAGTGAGATGACTCTATTGCCCATGCAGGAAGCACATACAAGTCCTCCTCCTCCTCCCACAAAGAATAAGGACTAGGCTCTACAACTTGATCAATATTTTCTTGATACGCCACCATTTTTACAGGAAATGGCATGTCCATCTCGACAGGTACACTCGAAGTACTTGGTGAAGGAAGAATCAAAGGATCTTCCATATTGGTAGTGTGAAAAGACACTAAATTTGATGACGATGAAGCCCCACAAAAAATAGACCCAATAATAAGAATAGGCGCAGGACAACTAAAGGTTCCCATAAGAGAAGGGTGCATACCTATGCCCATGCTCCCAGTTGCTGGCTGAGAATGATCGATAATCAGGATAGAATATCCTGATGCCATCTTTGACACTTGGATTAGAGAATGAATTTTGATCACTCATAACAATATTCTCATTAAATGGAAAGCGTATCACTCGAAATAGGGAAGAATCTATGACTTGCATATTATACATCCAATTCCTACCCAGTAAATGATTGTAGTCAAGAGGTGCATCAACCACCAAGACCTCGGTCGTGATAGTCTTCCCTCTTAATTAGACGTCTAGAGAAGGAAGAATCCCTTGCAGCTGAAATGATCTACCATCAAAGGTTCTCAACATGGTGGAAGATTGAGACAATGTGGGAGAACCCAAGCCCTTCCAATAAGACAAAGACATCATGGAAGCAGCAGTGCCTTCATCAATGAAAGTACACATGATGGTGTTGTTAAGACACTCTACATGAATCAAAAGAGACACGTAGTAAGGCAAGAGATGTTGTACTCCCATGGTTTCAAATTTGATCATGGAAGAAGAGATATCATCACTAACCCCAAGAGTAGACAACAAGGCCCTTCTTAAGTGGAGGACAAGTCTGAAGCACTTCTAATGCAGACATCACACAAGGATTATGGCCCAAATCCTCGACAAATGAATAGTTTTGGGTGGCTCAGGAATTAGGATTGTGCCCTAAATTCTTTAAGACTCCTTTAGGAGTGCGAGGTGGAGCTTCAGGCTTATCCATAGGATTTTCGGTTCGCAAAGGGCTCTCGGGTGGGGAAGGTTCTTTCCCAAGGTCTGATTGTGATGAACCGTAATATTTTGCATGAGTCACAACTTTAGTAGAATGCACCATGTTGATGCAACCGTGACCACTAGTGGCCTCCGGAGGATTTTGATTTCCACCAGATGCACAACTAGGATCAATAGTCCTCGAGTTCATATTTTGATTATTGGGTAAAGGGTTAGTAAACACAGCTGGGCCTTATTCTATGAACTTTGAGGCATCCTCCATACGAGGGCACAAGTGAGTGAGGTGGTCATCCTTACACAACTTACAAGGAAACTTCACCTTAGGTTTAGACTGCTTGTCCCCTCAGCATTAGTGTTCTTGTCATTGTTATTAGTATTTTCATTCTTGTTCCCACCCTTACGATTATTTTTTCCTTTTTTCTTATTCCTTCTAGGCTGTTGGTTTCTTTTTCGGTTCGACGATTGCACAGAGAGTACACTTGTCGATTGGGTAGGTTGAGATGAAGCCGTAGGTTGTCCCGATGTAGACTCGTTAATTGATAACTGGCTCACTTGTTTCGTAACCGAGTCCATAGGTTTGGTACTATTAGAGACAACAATACCATCGGCATGTGGCCCAGGCTTGATCTTGAGGTTGAAATTGGATCTTGGAGAGTTTGGTATAATCTCATACAAAAGTATGGATTGAGCATAGATCAAATCCAAGTCTTGTTCCCTAAAGATAGCTTGTTCCTTATTTTGAACTTTGGATGTAGAAACATCCTTCGTGATGTAGGGTAACAATGATTTGATAAACCATTCAATAAGAAACTCTAGTGGTATAAAGGATTTGATTAACCATTTCCATTTACGCCACTCTTGAATATGATCCAAAATGTGTGTGGATTTGTCTTACCGAAAGGTCGACAAGAGTTTGGTACCAAATTCATAACATATGGGTAGATAGAAATGATTAAGGAAAGTCATAGCAAGATCATCAAACGTAGCATAAACCCCCTCCAGGTAACTCTATATACCATTTCAGCATAGGACCCACTAGGGTGCATTCAAATAGCCTCAAATGGATGGAATCTTCATGTAAGCAATTGGAAGAGCACCAAAGGTGGAAAGTGGTGACATGCTCACCAGGATCTTCACCACCCTTACCTTCGAAATTGGGAATGTCTAAAGGAAGCTTGGTAGGGACTCTTGGCCATGCTAAGTTATGAGACACAAGATCATTCATCAATATCAACAAGTCAGGTATGTTCAATGTCGCAATGAAAGGGAGCCTAGGTTGAGCCAGTCAATTCCATGCTCCCTGGTAGTTTTGATTCATGTAAGGTTGATTGTTATAAATACCATGGCCTTAGCCATAGCAACCTTCTCCCATTTGACCCATGGAGGGTTGCATGGAAGCATTGTGATGTGGGGTACCTTGATTATGAGGCACTACAAATCCTCAATTGGAAGAGTAAGCGGGTTGTTGATACCCATACCCATATGGTTGGTAGTTTTTTCCATACTACGGTCCATAATAATGTCAATGAGAAGCTCCACAAGGTGTTCCATGGGATGTTCCATGAGAAGGTACATAGTTTGGTATATGGGGAGCTCCATGAGGTGGAACATAAGACGATCCAAAAAAAGGTACATGATCTACTGACACAATAGGAGGTACTCGGCTCTAAGATACTACCATGTCAGTAGTCACAGAATGAACATGGCTAGTAGCAACATTCCGGCTTGAAGGCCTACGTGAGTTAGGGGGAGTATGAGTCATTAAAAACACATTCAAAGGAACAAGGTTTGAAGAAAAAGGGACATGTGAAGGAATGTAAGTGGTGTTCCCAATGTTCACTTGTCTTGGTCCTAGTATCTGAATAGGATTAGTAACAGTAGGCCTAGGAGGAGCATGTGAAGACACCTCCACCACAGGGATGGAAGGTGCAATGTGACTAGTGCCCCCAAACCTCTCCGCATGGAAAAGAGTGGGAGTGCCCCCAGGCGTAGTGCCAGGGTTGAATTTCGACTCAACATGATATGCCAAATCAGGATCAGGGATATCAGGTATGTCATATCTAACATTACTAGTGCTTTTGGGTTCATAGTGAGTCTCATCGCTCGGAAACCAATACCGGTGACCTGTGAATGAGGGATCATAACCAGATCATGAGGGTTGTTCATGTGATGGATCATATGTGCTAGTAGGATCTTCCTCCCCAACCTCATGAGGTGGAAAGGACATCTTTGGAATCTCATCCTCATGATCTCCCATGGTGTGTGACTCAAAGTGAGAAGTAGTCCACCCGGACTGTCTGGTTCTCTCTCCCAAAGGAGGAGGAGATGTGGAAGGCATAATTCCTGCTAAACGATGAGAATGGTGTGTTCCACGCTTGAATCCACAATGACTCAAAAACTAAAAAGACTCGATCTAATTATGCAAACCCTAGGAAAAATACTGTGCAGAGAGCAGACAACTAAAAATGTAAATCCAAAACACAAGAAAATGAAGGGTAGGATATGTGACCTCCAGAATGAAGTAGTTTTGTCTCACCTAGGAGAGGATTTAGAATCCCATGCACAATAAGAAGAGGTTCATAACCAATTATAGTGGCCCTCAACTTCAATGCATATAGTGACTAAGTTGTTCGAACCCTACCTGGCTAGGACACCTCCAGAATAACCTCTAAAAATAACCCCTCGATAAACTAGGTAAGGAAACTAAGGTCACCTCGACATAATCAATGATTAGGAAGAAATTTGTAGGTAGGATTAACCATATGGGAAGGGTTTTTATAACTCCAAATGACACATCTCTGCCTGTGACCACTTTCCCATGATTCCGTCACATGTCAACATTTCCATGATGACACTTCATGAAAGTCACTGAAAAAACACATATCTTGGAGGACCCATATCTTGAGTTCTGTAACTCCTTTTGACCTCATCCTTGAACCATTGGAAAGGTATTTCAGTTAGCTAAAACTTTCTAGAAGACACAAAAGTCTGAAAATTCCCAAAAACACCCTTAAAATGCGTTTTTTGTCCATTCTTGACTTTCCTTAAGGAAAAGTCGCGAATGCCTTCTAAATATTCACGAGTTGCTCTCTTACATACTCCCAAATACAAAAAATTGCTCATATTCATGACTTTTTGTACCAGAAACCCACCAATGATCCGTGACTTTCCAGTTATACAACCCACAAATGCTTGTATTCGCGACTTGCTGTATTAGCAACCCGCGGATGATACGCGACTGTCTAGTTGTGAAACCTGCGAATGCATTTTAAAAATGTCAAAAACTAGTTGTTTAAATTTCGGTTAGTTTGGGTAGTTATGCAACTGACTTATTTAGTTATAACCACTTTATCTTCGCCCCTAACTCTTTCTTAATAATATAAATAGAGGTAGGGAGGTCCATGAGTGGGGACTTGAATTTCTGCATTGTTATGCTGGAGGAATCAGGACTCTCTTTGCCCACACCTTTTCCCTAGAAGCATTCTCCTTGTGTTGCAGAGCTTGGAGGCTGAGTTCTTTGGAGAAGAGAAGCAGCAGAACCAGAT
>LPNX010625399.1:102470-116261 GCA_001517045.1 Pseudotsuga menziesii
ATATTGATTATATATGCTTGCTAAACATTGTGCATCTCTCTTTCAACCCGAGTACGTTGATGGCCTCTTAAACCCTAGCCATAGGATACTTTCTTTTACAATAGAACTGGCAACTCCGCTGGGGAGAGCCTTGTCTGTTTGGGGTTTCTCTTGATTTCTTTCAGTCTTTTGCATTATTTCAGGTCCTTCTTGCCACTTAGTCATCCCTTTTGGTTGTTCTTTATCTATGTGGTAAGCCCTTTTATAGCATGAGGGTTTGCTCTTTGCTCTTTCCCCCACCTCCTTTGCTTGGTATGATTTTTGGCTGATGTTTTTGGTCAGCCTCTGTTAGTGACCTTGGTTTGATTTCAGAAGCTTGTTGGTGTGGGTTTCCTTCTTCTTTTGTTGGTTAACGTCACCTTGCCAAAATAGTTGTCTTGCCTCTTATGCAATCCTTTCTTCCAAGTAGGGTTTATGCTGACTTTAGGGAATTCTAGAGTTTGTTTGGTGGTTGTATTGCACAGTTCCTTTTGCTTTGTTCTTCTTATCTACATACTTTGCTTTGTAGGTAGTTTTTCTTTTGCATTTATAAAAGAAAATTAAAAAGCACATATACTTGTTTTTGCTGCTTTCCCCCCTACCTCTTTCTTTGGCTTGACCTTGTTGGACAAGGTACTGAGCAGCCTTTGTTTGTAGGTTTAGGTTGATGCTTGGGACTTCTTGACCTTTGTTTATTTCAGTCTTTTTGCTCATTCTTTTCATTCCAAAGTTGTTGGCTTGTTTACGTTTGTGAGCCTTCCTTTCAAGAGAGGTTTATATTCAACTTTAGGGAAACCTAGGGTTTGTTTGTGGGGTGTAGAGTAGTTGTCTATTTGCTTTGATTTCAGTACTTGCTTGCATTAGTTGATAGGATGATTTTTCTTTTGCATTTATAAAAGAAAAACACAAAAACACATGTTTGCTTTATATGCATGTAGATTAGGTTTTTAGTCTAGATTGCATAGCATATCATTGTTTTTGAAAAAATATAAAAAGATTTGATCTTTTGTGGCTTTCAAGTTTCTATTTGAAAATATAAAGAGAAAAGTTTTTGCTTTTTGCATTTCATATCTCTTTGCTTAGTCATTTTGTTTCAGCTTTGAGTCAAAACACCACATAAGTTTCATGCCATTTACCCTCTGACTAAAATAGCTCTTAAAATAAACGATATAATTTAAAAATTACTAGTAAGTTTTATTTTATAGGGTCATACACCAACTAGCTTAAACTAGACTTGTGGGATAGGGAGTTTAAACTCCCCACAAGTGTTAAAATTCAGACATAGTTGGCCTATCACTAGGTAAATCCTTGACTTTATCGACTGTATCTGGGAAGCTCCTCTCAAGCGGGAGTTAAGCACTAGGCCACGTGGAGTCTTGGACAGAGGAGATAACCCTCTGAATCCTTGTCAAAACGTAACTCGGGACTTTTACGCATCTGGGGATTCTATCCTAGACAGAGTTTCGGGCTCAGCTACCCTGCCCATGCGTACGAGTTCGGCTGATGGCTGTCCCCCCAGACTGTCAATATAGTTAAGGCAACCTTTAGTCTCTTTGACATCTAGGGTTCATACACAGGTACACCGGAAGGTTATTTCTGGTTGACCTTGGACGGGCTTGGAAGGTAAGCCCGGTAGAAAGTGTGGGAGGGCGGTGGGTGATTCCTCTGCTTGTGCCTAAGAACATCTACAGGGATGCCAAGTAACTGTCTATCAGCTTTCTTCTGGAAAGTATATATTATACCTGTTTGTTTGTTTGGCTTTAGGAATTTTTAGTGAGTGATGTGTGGTTTGTCTGTACTTAGTGTGCCTTCAGGTGTGTGGTTTGTAATTTTGGTTGCCTATCAACCTTAGACTTTGTCTCCTAGTTTGAAACTATGGCTAACACCCCTTTGAACACCAACCAAGAGATCCCCATGCTGGGAACTCCTTGTACTATTCCTCTCATGGGGAATGTTGGTGTTCCCTTGATGGCCACCTTGAATCTACCTACATTCACCCTAGGGCTACCGGTGTGGTTTTTTTCCACTCCAAATGTCCTGAATGCTCCTGATGCTTCTCAAGTAAGCTCCTTATATCAAGGGCATCAAAAAACTGCTTCCCCTTCACCTGTAGTTGATTCTCCTCCTCCTTCTACCTCATGCGGTGAAAGTACTGATACTAGTAACCGGCAGTCTAAAAGGAGTAAAAGAAGGAGGAATAGGAAGAAGGCACATAAGCAAGGGGGCACCCGTTCAACCTCAACAAGTCAAGTTGAACCTCACCACCCAGCCTCTGCAGTTCATGCTGGGGGCACCCATCCAACCTCTGTTGTTCATGTTGGATCTAAGCACTCAACCTCTGCAAGTCAAGTTGATCTTCACCATCCAGCCTCTATTGATCATGCTAGTGGGATCCTTCCAACCTTTTCAGGTCATGTCGGATCTAGTCACTTAGCCTCTGTGGTTCATGCTGAGGGTACCCGTTCAACCTCTGTTTTTCAAGTTGAACTTCCCCATCCAACCTCTGTTGTTCATGTTGGATCCATCCACCCAGCCTCTGTTGTTCATGCTGGGGGCATCCACTCAACTGCTAAAAAGCATGTTGATCCTAACCATTCAACCTCTGTTGTTCATGTTGGTGGTGCCCATCCAACCTCTGCAGGCCATGTTGGATCTAGTCTCTCAGCATCTGCAAGCCATGTTGGGGGCAGTCTCTCAGCCTCTGTGGTTCATGCTGAAGACAACCCGTCAGCCACTGTGAGTCATGCTGACACTGTTGAAAATACTACCTGTTCAAAACACAAGCCCAAGTTTCCTTGTAATCTTTGTGAGGGAGACCACCTTACTTATAAATGCCCTTCTATCATGGAGGTGCGAAAAGTTTGGGTTCATGGTCATCCCATTTTTGAACATCCTGAATCTTTTCAACAACCAGCCTCTCTTAGTTAGGTTGGACCCAGTCACCTAGCCTCTGTAGTTCATGCTGCGGGAAAACTCTTAGCCTCTTTAGGTCATGCTGAGAGCAAATAGTCATCCACTGCTAGTCATGTTGACACCGTTGAGAAAACTGGTCGTTCGAAGTGCAAAATTAAGTTCCCTTGTATGTTATGTGAGGGAGATCATCTTACTCACAAGTGCCCTGCTATCGCAGAGGTGCGAAGAGTGTGGTCCAAGACTCAATATTTTCCTCCTCCTGAACAACCTATAGTTTCTCAACAACCTACTCAACCTTCAATTGATCAAGTGGTCGAACCAGTCTCAGATTTGGTCGATCCCACTCTTCTTTCGGTGAGTGATCCTAATGTGATTGAACTAATGTCATTTTTGGTCAATCCCACTCTCCCTTCAGAGAGTGACTTTCATGAAGCGGTTGAATCGATTCCATTGTCGATCAATCTCACTCTTCCTTTGGAGAGTGAAGTGTCTGCTAGTCACATTTTCTTCACTGCCAGTTCAGAACTTACTGAACAAGGGGGCATTGAACTTTCTTTGGATCAATCCCCACCAAGCTCTTGGATTGCTTCCTTTGATTGGGATAGCCTAGTTGAGCCGCGCCTTCCTTCTAATGCACCTTTCTAGATAAAGGTCAAAGTTGAACCTTACACGATTACTCGTTGTATTGTTGATGAAGGAGCCTCAGTTAGTATTTTGTCTACTCATGCTTGGCAAGGCATGGGTTCTCCCAGCCTTGTGTCAACTGCTAGTCAGTTCCTGGAATTTGATAGAAGAACTTGTTTAGCCTTGGGAATTCTTTCTCAAACACCTATTACTTTGGGTGGGAAGACCGTCTTAGTTGACTTCATGGTGATAGAAGACCCCTTGGACTTCAATATGCTCCTTGGATGTGATTATGTCTATGTCATGCAAGCTGTGGTGTCAACATTTTTTCGTGTGATGTATTTTAATCATGGCAAAGGAATTGTCACTATCGATTAGTTGGATTTTCTTGATCCGTCTCCTGACCCAACTAGAGACCAGGTCTTTCCTTTATTGATTCCCAGTGTTTCTATGGACACTAACCTGCCATAGGTGAACTATGTGTCCTCTTGTCCTTTGTGTTCAATTGTTACTGAGAAGCAGCCTCTGTTTCCATGCTTACCTTCTCGGGACTTGGTCCCAGCAGTTGACCGGGTGAGTCATCCTATACAAACTGTAGAGCCTTCTCTCCACTCTGTCAATCCACTTGAAAGTTTAGACATGTGTCCTATCTCGGATGATCTCCTTCCTTTGGATGAAGTCTTCCTAGAATATTTGATACAGTCTGACCTTCTTTTGGATGTTGGTTCAGTTGTGACTAAGTCTAACCCTGATTTTCCTAGTAAGCCTAACCTTTCTTCTTATGTTGGTCTTGTTGATTCTTATGACTCTTGCTTTGAACAGCAAGTCAGTGATCCTGTTGAGTTTGATTTTTCTTATCAATTTTTCAACTCCTATGATATTGAGTTTGTTCCTACAGACTCTATCTCCCTTGTTGATTTATTCTCTCCTTCTGAGGTTGATCTTATTGATTATAAACCCTCGAGCCTTGGTTCTATAGAATCTTCTTTGGCCGTTTCTTCCTTGACTTTACCTTTTATAGAAGATAGCAAAGTCACACGTGTTTCTGCCAAAGTGACCCGCATCAGATCTTTTCTTCTGAATATAATTCTAATGTTGTTGTTTCTTGGAGACAGGATTCTTAGTTGGATTCACAACTGTTTACTGGACTCGCCTTTTTGTTCAAGTTGTAATTGCATTTACATGTGCCCTGCTCGCGCTTATGAGCCTGATGCCAACTTTCACGCTTTTAGCTCGTTGTATAAGCCCTCATCTTTTTTCTCATCATCGCTAAGCCTTGTATCATTTTTATTTTGCAACTTGACACCCTTTACCTTGAGGAAACATTCCTCGAGTGTCCTTATCTTTCTCTCTATCCTTGCATTATGCATAGGTTTGTTCCTTGCGCTTGGAACTAGTTCCGCCTGCTTATGACACTCGTCTCCTCGCATTTAGAGCATTCTTTTTGCTCTCCTTCGAGCTCGTTAAAAATAGTAAGGAGGCCGCGAGTTGACTTTTCCAGACTCGTTAAAATTTCACAGGAAATATTTTGAGTTTCTTTAGGCCCAAGTCTGACTCCTCAAAATAGACTTGACTGCCGAGTAAACTTGTCCATTCAGGCTCGTTAAGAATATGTGAATGGGCATTCACATTGGTGGTAGGTTATCTCTTTCTCGGACCTTGTGGAATAATACGATAAATGATCCCTCTCTTTTATTTTGAATTGAGAAGAGTATTCTCAGGCATATTTTTATCTCTTTTCCGGACCTGAGGGACTAAACTTACGGAAAAGGAACCCCCGGTATGAGCTTAGTTTTCTCTTTTTCGTGCTCTAGACCACAACATGAAAAAGATTTCGAGTGTACTTTATGTCTTTGTCATGCTCGTTAAACCTTAAAGAACAAAGCATCGAGTTTATTGTTGTAAGCCCCATTTCTTGTAATCAAATGGATCTTTCCGAGTGATATTTCCTTCCTTCACACTCGTAAAAATCAGGCTATATGCTGCTTTTGACGGAGCGTTGGGTAGGTGGTAATTTAACCTTTTTCGGACCTTCCTGACTAAGTACGAAAAATGTGCGCCTTTTCATCTTCAGAAGTTAAGAGAGTTCTTCTTTAGTTTGTTTTATACTTTTTCAGCCTCAAGAGACTAAATTGTACGAAAAAGGACCCCCCTGGAGTCTTCTTTGGAGTTTTCAAACTCTCTAAACTATGAAAACACCATCGAGCATGTACTAGTTCGGGCTCATAAAATCCATGAATCAGTGCTTTATCAAGCATTCTTCTTTCTTTTCTTCGAGCTTGCCAAAAATGAAGATGGTCCCAAGTTTTCTTTCTTGGACTCGTTAAACCTTTACAAGAAAGAGGGGAACGGAATTTCATTCACATGTTTTTTACATCATGGTAGCAAGTCTTGTTTCCTTGAACAAAGCACCATTTTTGAGTCTATCAACAGTTGGGTCCTATTATTTTGACCTTATCCCGATTCAGAGTTTCTTACTCCTCTAGTTGGTCTTTTTTCCAACTATATGGGGAATCTGTCAGTGTCTCCTACATTGTAAATTTGTTTCGTTGGTCCTTTTTGTGTCAAAAGATGCCTAAGTCACTTTTGTGTCATGCTCACTGTTCAAGGATTAAACCTTTGTCGGCCATTCTGCAGTTGCCTTCACCTTTTGTATCGGTCATTCCCTAGTACCCATTCATTACATCATGTCTTCGGTGTCCTTGTCATGAAATTCAGTACCAATTCCAGATCCAATTAGTCTTTGACTTACCTCGTGTTGGATGATGAAGGATGCCTTAATGCCTTCCTTCCAATGGATCTCTTCCTATCGACTGCAACACATCTTCCTCTAGGGATGAGATTTAGAGTTTTATGACAGTACCTTGGGGATTGTTATCATCAATGGCAATTTCCCTCGCTATTGGGTAGTGGGAATACCTTAATGTCTCCTACTCAATGGATTCTTCAAGTGTTCAACTTCAAGTCCTTGTAATCACACTTGTTAGAATGTACTAGGTACCTTGGGGACCATTTTCATTAATGGTGGTTTCCCTCGCATTTGTTAACGGTTCTCATTATTGACTGGTAATCAAATGGCTTCCTCCATGTTTGACTTCAACTCCCTTTATTCGCATGGTTAGGATTCGTACCTTTGTTGGGCGGTTTGGATTGAAGACCTTGGGCCGACAGTAGCATCCTCATTTTGCTATTGCCTGAGTTGCACAAGACCTTGTTATACTTTATATGACATTTTACTGAGACATAGATCCACCTTGTATTTTTTGTGGCTATGATCGATGGTTGAGTATGGATCCACCTTGTTCATTTGTGGCCATGAATCCTTTAGATTTGATATGGCGCCTTTTTGCATATTGAGGGACCATCATAGTTTCATCAGTTATACATATGTTGGATTTGCCTGTATCTTTATGGTGATTTTTTGTATATGGATTTGTATGTCCCAGAGATCAATTTTTCTGACATTTATCTCTCTTACAGGTACCTTTGTTTGAGCCTTTCGATCTTGGATTCTCTGCTCTCTCCATACTCAGCTGTTTCCTTTATAATGTATTTTGGATATCATCTTCCCCTCTAACCTCACACATTAGGGGGCATTTGTTATAGATCCAAATGACACATCTTTTACTGTGACCACTTTCCCATGATTCCGTCGCATGTCGACATTTCCATGACGACACTTCATGAAAGTCACTGAAAAAACACCTATCTTGGAGGAACCATATCTTGAGTTCTGTAATTCCATTTGACCTCATCTCAGCACCGTTGGAAATTTATTTCAGTTAGCTAAAACTTTCTAGAAGACACCAAAGTATTAAAATTCCCACAAACACCCTTAAAATGCGTTTTTTGTCCATTCACGACTTTCCTTAAGGAAAAGTCGCGAATGCCTTCTAAATATTCGCGAGTTGCTCTCTTACATACTCGCGAATACAAAAAATTGCTCATATTCACGACTTTATGTACCAGCAACCCACAAATGATCCGTGACTTTCCAGTTATACAACCCGCGAACGCTTGTATTCGCAACTTACTGTATTAGCAACATGTGGATGATACGTGACTGTCTAGTTGTGAAACCCGCGAATGCATTTTAAAAATGTCAAAAACTAGTCCTTTAAATTTCGGTTAGTTTGGGTAGTTATGCAATTGACTTCTTCAGTTGTAACCACTTTGTCTTCGCTTCTAACTCTTTCTTAATCATATAAATAGAGGTATGGAGGTCCATGAGTGGGGACTTGAATTTTTGCATTGTTATGTTGGAGGAATCAGGACTATCTTTGCCCACACCTTTTCCCTAGAAGCATTCTCCTTGTGTTGCAGAGCTTGGAAGCTGAGTTCTTTGGAGAAGAGAAGCAGCAGAACCAGATCAAGGTTTCATGAGGTGCCAAACTTGAAGAGAAGGTATACTTGTACTTGTTTTCAATATTAATAAAGATGTGATGTCCTTCTTCTTCCCAAATCATTGTTCAATGTGTGATTGAATCTCTGTTTATGATCATATGATGATGTTATTCAAATTATTATTTCAGATTTATTTGATTATCATTTATTTATATGTGGTCATAATGGTTTGAGGAAGGTATAACTTGTTTTGCAGGTCTCTTGGAGTGAGAGGAGCAAGAAGAGGATTGAAGAGAAAGCTTGGACTAGCCTTCAGTTAGTCAGGTGTGGACCTTTCTCATCTATGATCTTGCTTATATATGCTTGTTGAACATTGTGCATCTCTCTTTCAACCCCAGTATGTTGATGGCCTCTTAAACCCTAGCCATAGGATACTTTCCTTTACAACAAGGGTAATAAGGCCCAAATCCTGAAATCAAAACTAGTACCCCATGGGTGCACTAGCCAATACCTCAAAGGCCCCAAGATACGAATATAATCCTAGAAATATCTCTGTTGCTAATAAATCACAATCAAGGGTCATCCCAATTATAATTTCTCACACTGCCTCTTGCTTAAATCTCTTGTAAGAGGAGGATCCTGAGAAACACTAATTATATAAAGGATTTCACACTCTCACCTGGACAGACACCTAATTGTTTTATTTAGTGATCTTGGAGAATTAACTCACAATGAACTATTCCAAGACCCTAAAACCTAGTCTTGTTGGTGTGCCCTAGAAAAGAAAATAGTGAAATTCATTTTATCATGTGTTGATTTTAATGGCTTTATTACTCAAAGGGTAAATGGGAGTACAAATAATGATGTTATGAAACAACAAGAAGTAAAATGCACATCTAACAATGAATGCAAATGCACTATGTCAAATGAAAAATAGGGTATGCTACTACGTGAAGTGCAAAATGTTTCCTTCAAATGTATATGCAATCATTCCTATATGAAAATATGACTAAATTGTACCAATCAAACCTAATGCAAGTACCATGCTAATGCAAAATGAAAACAATGCATAACTATGCAAAAAGAAAAATGTTTTTGTATTTTTGAATTAAATGAGATAAAAAGAAAAAATATGAATCTACAACCCTCAGACTCTACAACCACTCATAGATAGTAGCCAAGCAAAGAACCAAGGTAAAAGAGACCTAATGCACTAATCTCAAAACAAAAAGTAAAAGATGAAATGATAAGAACATTTTCAAAAATCAAATTAAAAAGAGTCTCTGGTCAGAAACAAAGGGTAGATACAGACTCCAGAAGCATCAAAGAAGACTCATCAATCATCCAAACTCACCCAGCAACACTTAATCTTTCCAAAAAAGAAAAAAATCAAGGCATACGTGACTGTTCTCAGTAAACCTGCATAGATATGCAACTATTCTAGGAAAACCTGTGTGTACACGCTACTGTGAAATAAAAACCTGTGTACCAGAAGAAAAAGATAGAAAAATAAGGTAAATGGACAAGCTGAGACAAAATTTACTCCTACAGGACACTACTAGGAAATCATGCCCCCAGACCTGACACAGAAATCGAGAAATCAGAGCAATTCAAGCACATTGAATGCTGAAAAACCCCCAAAGAAAAACAACTAGGAATATCCCTAGTGGAGTCGCCAGTATGGTCGCCAATTTTGTTACAGAGAAAATTTCCTATGTCTTGGGGTGTACCACAACAAATAGAGAAACCACAGAAATCAATCTCTTCCCAATATGCAACAGAAATAAAACATCTAACCCTAAAGGATCTCGAATCATAACTGATTCTGGATGGTTGAAGTAGATCCCCATTGTTATAGCGGATTTCACCACACTAGGTGAATCACACATTGTATGGCCTTCCCCTGTCCCGCTAAAGACTGATTAGCCCCTATGGACCATTTTTTGTCTTTTGATGTGTCCTTGATCATCCCTAAAAACATAAGAAAAGTGATATATGCAGCTTTTACCCCGATAACCACGTACATACGCAGATATTACCCCTATTGTCGCATACATCGGGATGTGTGCATAATCCAAATCCTTTTGGAGCGTTCCTTGACTTGGATCCGACTCATATGACTCCTAGCCTTCCATATGCCTTGAGATCGCACCGATTCGACCTTTCAGTATCCCTTTGAAAAGCTATATAAGGAACCCCTTGAGACATTGAAAGCATAAGAGAGAATTGAGAGTAACGAAACTATAGTCCATTGTTGCCAGAACTTATGCTTGAGTCTGCATCCCTTTGTCCCTTGGAGCACTATTGTGTTCTTCCCAAGATTTCCTTTTGGTAGTGAGCTTGCTATCTGAGTGATGGAGGATTGAGGTGGTGGAGGCCCAAGTGGGGGATTCAAATTCTCCGGTTCGCAAACGTGCCATCAGAGATTGTCACTTGTAATCTATGATTCATATAAACAGAAATATATTTTCCTATCCAGTAATGTGTATTTGAATGAATATTGTATCCATTGGAATATGTCAAATGCTTTTATATTATTGATTATATATGCTAGAATAGATCTAACACCATGATATATAGTATGCTTGTATTGTTTACTTGTTGTTGAGGAAGTATTCTATCAATTCAAGCTGAAGATTGGAAAGCTCAACAGGGATCTACTTCAACCGTCTGGAATAAGGTACGAGGTTCGATCCTTTAGTGTTAGACAGTTTATTTCTATTGCATATTGGGAAAGATTGATTTCTGGAGTCTAGTTGTCTATTGTGGTACCCCAAGCCATAGGAATTTCTCTCCGCAATAGAATTGGTGACTCTGCTAGGGATTTCCTAGTAGTTGTCCTTTGGGGGTTGATTTCTTGGCATTCAATGTATTTGAATTGCTCTCTCTCTCTTGTTTCTGTGTTGGGTATGGGGGCATGTATGCCTGGTAGAGCCTGATTGGTGTGAATTTAGTCTCAGCCTGTCTATTTGCCTTGGATTTGTGCATCTTTTTCTTCTTGTACGTGGGTTTGTCACTTACAGTCACGTATACACGTGGTTTCCCCTGGGATTTCCGCGTATACATGCGGGTTTACTGCACACACTCATGTATACCCTGGTTTTTACCTTTTTGTGGAAGATAGTGGATTGTTGGGTGAAATCTGTTGGTTGCTGAATCTCCTTTGGCACTACCTGAGTCTGTTTATACCTCTGTTTCTAACCAGAAACGTTTTTTTAGCCTAATTGTTTTCTTTTAGGAAAGTTCTTGTCATGGCATCTTTGATTTTTTGTTTGAGATTAGTGCATTAGAGTCCTTTTACCTTAGTGCTTTGCTGGAATGTTGTTTATGTGTGCTTGCAGAGTCTGGGGTGGGTAGAATCATTCTTTTGCTTTGTGTATCTCTTTATTTTCAAAAAATCCAAAAAAAATTGCTTATCATCATGCATTGCATTTTGCACTTTGCATTGTACTTGCACTAGATCTAGATTTGCTTTGGAGTAATAGTTAGGACTTCATATAGGGAAATTTGCTTTCAACATTTGAAGAAGAAATTGTGCATTACACGTAGTATGCATACCCTGTTTTCATGGACACAATGCATTTGCATTGATTGTTAGGTGTGCATTTTGCTTCTTGTTGCGTCATAACACCATTAGTTGCACGACCATATCCTATTTTTGAGTAATAAAGCCAACTAAAATCAACGCTAATTAAAATGAATTACACTCTTTTATTTTCTAGGGTGCACCAACAAGCTTAGGTTTTAGGATCTTGGAATAGTTCATTGTAAGTTAATTCTCCAACATCACTAAACGACAACAACTAGGTGTCTATCCAGGGAGTGTGTGAAATCCTTGATATAACCAGTGTTCTCAGGATCCTCCTCTCAAAAGGGAGTTAAGCACGAGGCAGTGTGAGCGGTTGTTGATTGGGATAACCCCTGGTCGGTAACTGTGTAGCACTGGCAATATATCCAGGATTGTATTCGTATCTGGGGGCTCTTTCGAGAGTTTCAGGCTTTGCTACCCTGCCCATACGGTCAATCCCGCCTGTGACTGTCCACCTGAGCTTTGATTATATTGAGGTGACCTTAGTGACCTTACCTAGGATATCAAGGGGGTACTTGTAGAGTTTATTCTGCATGTGTCCCGGCCAGGTTGGGGTCGGACAGCATAGTCGCTTTACGCGTTGAAGCTGAGGGCCACAATAATTGGTTACGTACCTTCACTTGTGGTGACAAGGGCCTCTCAAGCCTCTCCTAGGAGAGACATACCGGCCATATTCGGGAGCTCACTTATCCATCCCTTGTTTGCTTGCATTTGGCTTTAGATTTTATTAGTGATTGCTCTGTGCACACTAGTTGGCCTAGAGTTTACGTAAATAGAGAGTCTTTGCTATTTGTTGAGTCATTGTGGAGTCGGGTGCGGTTCCGCGTCGTTCTCATCGTTTAGCAGGACTTCTGCCTTCTACTTATCCTCCTCCTTTGGGAGAGGGACCTAGACAGTCCAGGCGGACTATGTCACACATTGATTCACACACCATGGAGGATCATTTAGAGACCATTCCTGAGCCACCTCCTCCCATTCGTATTGACAATGGGGAACTTACTCCTACATATGATCCTTCACCTGACCTAGCTGAGTTCGGTCTTGTGATCTCCTAGATAGGATATTTGCATGATAGACCTACTCACCCTAGGGTTGATTCCCCGTTGACACGTTACCGGTATGGAATGCCGGATGATGCCGAGACTCACTTTGACCCTCCTAGCACTAGCTACGGTAGTTATGTTACGACTGGTTTTCCTATGCACGATTTGACATTTCATGTTGAATTCGACTTTGAGCCTAGCACTATGCTTGGGGGCAATTCCATGCCTTACCTTGCGGAGAGGTTTGGGAGTACTAGTCACATTGCACCTTCCATCCCAGTGGTGGAAGCTCCATCTTATATACCTCCTAGGTCTAGAGTTAGTGATCCGATAGGGATACCAGGTTCCAGACGAGTGACGATAGGCACTAGTACATATCTTCTTACAGAGATGCCTTCATCCTCGCTTCTGAGTTCTTCAAATGTAAACCCTCCACCTTACTCACGTGGTCATTCGAGTCGGCACGTAGCTACGATTTAGATCTGTACTACGATTACTAGACCAATTGTGTCTCAAGCCTACATACCACCCATGGTTTTGGAAGGTTATGTTCATGTTTCTAGAGGTTAGATTGCTACTTCCACGACATATATCCCTACTTCCGGTATGTATATTCCTACTTCTGGAATGTATATCCCTACCTATGGAGTGTCTCATGGGGCATCGCAAGTGATGACCTATGGACCCTATTATGGGACGTAGTATGGACAGGTTTCTCCACCTTATGGAGGTGGGTATTCACAACCTGCTTACTCTCCTAATTACGGCTTTGTAGCTCCTACTAGTCAAGGTCCACCTCATTATGGTACTTCCACGCCACCCTATACGGGTCATACAGGAGGAGGTCACTATGGCCAAGGTCATGGTGGTAATCAATCCTATATGAACCAGGGAGCGGTCCATAGGCCTCATCATCCTAGGCTCCCTTTCCTCGCAACACTCAATCTACTTGACTTATCGAGACTTACAAACGATCCTATGGCTCATGACCCGACTTGGCCGGCTGTCCCTACCAAGCTTCCTTCGGACATACCTAAGTTCGAAGGAAAACAAGAAGAGGATCCAAGCGAACACGTTATGAAATTCCACCTATGGTGCTCTTCTAATTCATTGCATTAGGACTCAGTCCGTTTGATACTATTTCAATGCACCCTTACAGGGCCTGTTGGAGACATCTACCATCATACACACTCTTTTAGTCAAATTGGCCTAGTTAAACCACTATCCTAAGTTTAATTGACATCAAGGAGCATTAATTAC
>LPNX010625413.1:5778-30979 GCA_001517045.1 Pseudotsuga menziesii
CATTATTGACTCGTGTAGCACTTGGGAAAGCCTTAGGAATCAAATATACTTTATTCCTGGACTCCTAGGTGCCTATCTGCTTTTTCTTCTTTATACCTTGCTTTTTCAGTGTTTTAAGGCACATAGGAAAGCATGACTAGGTGAGGTGAACCTGTTTTATTCCCCTTTCATCCTCCACTCTTTCCTCCATGCAAAAGCATGTATGAGCTTCCATTTGACCACTCTTTAGCTTGCCTATGCGCCCTTGCTAATTCATGGGGCCCTTGATAGATTTGGGATCAGCTTTTTACACCTATGGGGGATTTGCCTATTTTGGGTAAGCCTACTTTATGCTAGTTTTGGATGCTTCCTTATGAATTCGATTTGCTCATGTATTCTATATATTCAGCAGCCTATGTTATTACAGGGTTGGCTATTGTACACTCAGTTAATAAAATTTATTGTTACAGCTCCATATTCAGTCTCCATTGTTGATAATTTTGCATGATCAATTGTTAATTGTTGTGGGTGAAATTAATCTACTGCAGGCCTGAATTTCTACAGTTGGCATACATATATAGGTGCAAATGTGTTGTTGCACACAACCAAGGGTGTTATAGTTTTGCATATCGTTTTAAACATAGAATGTTGTAATGGGAATATGGGTTGCTTAAGGTGAACATGTGAACTCTAAGACTCAATATGAATAGTGCTATTGACACCAAATATTGTAGAGGTTTTGGGGTGTTTCCTTTAACCATGCAATGGAAATTCCTTCAACCTAGACCCTCATTAGTGATGGTAGGATGCCAAGGTCACTATCTCTTGAAGTTATAAGACGAGTTAAGGACCAAGGATAACTTGGTTGGAGTCGAGTGCAGGGGATAGGGATTTATTCTAACACATGTGAGGCAGTGCACCAAATATCTATAGCTATACATTTCAAACTTATTTTGATAAATAATAATTCACGTTAAATTCTATAAACTAGATTATTTTATGCAATAAATTATATTATTATTACTCATATTAATTTCTAAAACAAATGCCACAATATTATGAAGAAACTTCAACATATGGACACAAAATTTCATTATTTCACCCATGTCATGTTGTGTTCTCAAAATTATATACTCTAATACAACTTTAAAAGAATTGTATGCTTCATATTTCTAACTGGACAAACTTAATTAATCTTTTATTTAGATATATACTTTCAAAAAAATTAAAAATAATGCAACTTGCATTGGTGCACCCAACCAAGGGTGTTGTAGATGTGTGTATCATGTGAATTGTAAACTATACACAATATTGAAATGTGCATGCAAACTACAAGACTTGGAATGCATAGTGCTTATGGACTCATAAAATCTCATTATTACACCTATGTTTTTGTGTTCTCAAAGGTATATACACTAATACAACTTATAAAAATTATGCTTCATATATCTAATTGGAAAAAAAAGTTAATTAATCCTTTAGTTAGATATTTGTATTTTCAAAAAAAAAAATAATGTAACTTGCTTTGGTGCACCCATATAAGGGTGTTGTAGATGTGTTTGTCATGTCAATTGTAAACTACACATGATGTTGTTGCAAACTAACAGACTTGGGATGTGTAATTCTTTTTCACCAAATGTTGTATAGGTTTCAAGGAATTGCCTTGAAGGCCATAAGGGAACTAGCCCACAACCTCAATAATGAACTATGACCCAATCAATGGAAATGGAAAACACCCACCAAGAAAATTTTTCCATGGACTTTATAAGGGGTGTTTCTTGTTGACTTCATAAGAGAAATTAGGGACCAAGTGTGGCTTGGTTAGAGGAAAAACGTCATGATGAGCAGTTCTTAACACACTTGAGGCAATGTGTCATGATTGTGGCATTAACACATTTTCTCTCAACGAGCGGGTAATATACATTCTAATGTTAACTCAAGTACAAATGGTATACAAATTAACAATAATTGTAATAAATAGACAAAATGTGCATTGCAAAAGAGCCTTTCATTATAACTTTAACTAGTGTACAACTATACAATTTATATGGTGTAATGCCACCATTTTGACCCCTAGAATTTATTGGCTTAATATGTAAATATTGTAAATATGTGATGTATGATTCCTAGTGTGGAGCTCAAGGCCAAGGCCCCGCTAGTGAATGTCTGGCTTATATAGAAAAGTATTTTATATTTTGTGGACTTGTGCTAGTCATCCATGGAAAAATGTAAAAATAATGTAAATATTCATAATGCAAAGAGAAGTCTAAGAGCTAGCTATGGAAGCAACTAAAATGAGGGGTTTTGTTTATCCACTAGCGAGAAGGTGTGGGATTAAATTTAATTACAAGTGTCATATTGAGAACCCATATGCCATAAATGATAAGAAACCACCCAAGTGGACTTCATTCTTGATCTTTAATTATGTTGTAAGAAGAATATTGGGAAATCAACTCATAAATTTAATGGAGCATGGGATGAACCCAACAATTCGTATGGTTGACTATGGCCTCTATTTCATACACCTGGAAGTCAATTTCATTCATAGGAATTTGTTTTCCCTTCATTCCCATCCCATGGTTGGAAAAGGAAACTCATAATTGTTTAGGAAGCTATGCTTTCCCAGTAGTGAAAAAGAACAAAATTCGTAGCCATAAAAAATCCATGTTTTAAAGTGTCCAAAGTGCTCAAAAACTCATGTGGGTTGTGAAATCTAGCGGGGGATCCATATACATCAACCTTGGGGCAAATTTAAAGGTGCCAAAAGTCCAAAAATACCCAGAGTTCCAGTTTGTGAGCCTAGAAAATTGAATTTTGTGGGGAAATTCATAATCAATAGATTAGAGAATGAATAGGAAGTGAAACGAGATAAGGAACTTGGAAATCCTTGATAAATATAGTGTAATGGTAGATATTTAAGTGGTATATCAGCTTGGTCATTTATATGCTCATCCTAAATAGAACTGGAGGGAATGGACACTCGAGGGACTGTATAACAGAGAAGGGGACCTTCCTTGTGTTGGGTATGGTAGGTATTGTGAGTTCCAAGGATGGATACGATCAGTTGAGATGCTTGAAGCTCAGTGGGAGCTCATTGTCTTAGCATTGCAGTAACACCCCAAAAATTCACAAAAATTTAAAATTTTCTTTGTGACATTAAATGTTGAGTAATAGCCTAACAATGCTAGTATAACAACTACTTTTAGTTCAATTAACAGATAGATTATAATAAACGACATAAAGAGAAACTTAGGAGTAAATTTATTTTTGTTAACTATGACTAAATATTATAGAATTACTTACTAGCTTATAATACACCTGCTACTAACCACATTCAAATTGTGTTGAAATTTCTGTCTAAAAGTTAATGAGTTAGAGACTTATTGAATTGAGATCAACTGTTTAATTTCCAGCATGTGTATGATTCTGATAGTTGTTTTCTTGTCTTCTTGAAAGGGCTTGAGGATTGTCCAAGGTTTACTTAGCTTTCTCAAGCTAATGCAGATTAAAATGCTTTTACAGGTGTTTACAGGTAAAATTTTACTTCCAGAATTGAGGTGTAAAATTTAAAGTTCGGAAGACTAGAAGGAGTAAGTTAGGAAAGAAGATCTTAAGCTTTAATTTCACTCTATAATATTGAAAAGTAAGTGACTCCCAGTTCCATAATCAAGACTATTTATTTTGATAGCAGAATAGAGTTTCTAGTGTGCTTATCTATTTTAATAATTAAACTATAAGCTGATGGAGTGTAATTATCAACGTACTCTTAGATGTTGAAGGTACTATAACCTTATTTCTTTCCATATATTTTATAACTATAACAAATATTCTTGCTAAGTCTTAGAACTTCCTAAGTTCTAATATTATCATCACTATTCTTGTTTAGCAGTTATATACTAACTATAACTAAACAAACCTAGTCTATGCATATATACACTTGATGCATAATACATATACTATTCTAAGTATATATATATAATGCATGTCATACATCCAAGCCTAGACATAATTTTATTGCATACTATATAAATTAGACAAGGTATCAATTCCTATGCAAAACATTGGAACATTTTATTTTCCACAAAGTAATGGTATTACTTAATCCATGTAATGCAGGCCCAACTATATTAAGTGCATAAAAGATTAAAGCTTTAGTGGAGGCCACGTGGGGGCTGTTAGTTGGAGGAAGGGTTTGGTGCTAAAACCTAAGCACAAAACCATTAGAACTTGCCCTAAACACACGTTGGGTTCATTTGTTGTTTTCTTTGTTTGGGAGGAGAAACAGGCCGACATGTTGTGGGCTCTTCAACCTCTGCAACGAGTACCATCCCTTAACTTCCAATGGCATTAGCAGGCTCTACACTCTACTCACCTCTGCAATTGTTTTGTCCTTCAAGCTAACCGAGTTGTTAGTAGGTTTTATGGCCTGGGTCCTTAGCCATTGCTTAGTTCTTGACCACGGTCGTGGAAGTAACAGGTTGAAGCTTTCGTTCGATCCTTATTCTAATGAGCTCTATGTATAAATGGGTAAGTCAGTACAAAACCTTCTCAACAATTTTATTCCTTATGAATTACATTAAGTGTACCAAGCTTAATACTAACAGTTCAAACTATTTGCTGGTTGGGCCATAGGTAAAAACATCTTGTTGAAGGTTAAGTCGATTTCTAGAAGTGGAAGGGTAAGAGCAAAAAGGATTTGGGTAAGCCTCGGCCCAATCCCTGAGGTACCCTCCATTGTTGGGTGTATTCATGGTGATGTCGATGATGCTTGTGGACTATTCTACAGTGTTTAGAATGCTTATAAAAGAATGTTGTTTTGGTTTTGGAAAAAGCGATGGAGGCTGGATGGCCACTGCCAAGATAAATTATTGTTTAATAACTCAAGAAGAAGGGTTTAAAAAAAAATTACATACTGTAAAAGATTTGTTTGAAAACTTCCTCAGAATTTTACTAGCTCAGCCACTGAAATACGTTTGAGGATAAATAACCTCTGTAAAATTTTGCTTATGGAAATAAATTTTTTTAATATTTAATCTTCCAACATTTTGTGTATTATCTCAGTTTTGAAATAAACCCACGTTGAGAAATTTTCCATATTTTGAGACTTTCTTTTATTAATGTGGAGAATTGGTTAGGGTTTTAAATTGTTGTTTTCTATAAAAGAAAGGATATTTCATTGAAGATGATTAAAAGGATAATACTTGGTGATGTTGGGCTTAAAGCTTTGGCTGATAAGTAGGATATTTTTAATATAGGATTTGTCTTTTGTTTAAACAGACATTTACACAGAGTTAGTTTATAATTTGGTATTTTAATCGAAAAACCTAAATGTATTAGTTTAAACCTTCTGAAAGAAGTTTGCCCTTATAGGTTTCGAAGTCTTGACCTCTAACTGAGGAGACAGTGTTAATTAAAAATGGTGTTAAAAAGCCTAAAATATATATTGTAGAAAACTCTAATTAAGGTTTCTTTTGGAAAACATGAAGCCTCACAACTGTAAATCTTGATATAAATAATTATTTAAAGGTATTTTACCCTAAGTCATTTGTAAATGAAAATGACCTCCTGCTGTGTGAGTTTGGTAAAAGTAAAAGGTCTTTCGACTGTAGAAAGATAATGAGTAAATTTTGACAATAATGTACCTCATACGTTTTGAACCTTTAACCTTTAATAATCATTCTTGTAAACCAGAGATAATCTTTGGTTTAGAAATCGTAAATATATTATAATTAATAACTTAAAGAAAGTGTGTTCTTCAAGTGTTTTTTTTGCGTTAAAAATAGAAAGAACTAGAATTACTATAAACTATCCATTGTTTAGTTAACAGTAATAACACTTCTTTTTATTGTTTTTAATTATTCAGCAACCTAAAAATATTTCTGCAGTATATACAAATATTTCTGTAACTTATATATATTTCTATAACGTGTATCTATTTCTATAACTTATATTTATTTCTGTAACGTGTATCTATTTCCATAACTTATATTTATTTCTATAGCGTGTATCTATTTATGTAACTTATATTTATTTCTATATCATGTATCTATTTATATAGCTTATATTTATTACCATAGGTGTATAGAGAATAATTAGAGTAATACTAACTATTCAACATCCATAATACTATAATAAAACTAGATGAGAACATATGATGTTGTTTCTAGATAGTGTACCGAGTTTTACTATAAAAAATTATGCTTAAACAGTAATATTCATCTACTAATCAAGTGTTCCATTGGCCTCTTTCTCCTTCTTGTCTCGACCCGGGGTTCAACAACAACACAATACCAATAAGTGTTGGAGACATTTACCACCATACACACTCATTTTGGTCAATTTGGCCTAGTTAAACCACTATCCTAAGTTTTATTGACTTAATTCAAATCATAGGAGCACTGTATGACATTAGCATGAGCACACCCATGCCTACCTTCATTCAAGGAGGATAACTAAGTATTCTCCTTCATTTGGGGAGGCTAACAAGAGCACTTCGAGGGTGAACAGAGTGTCATAAATGCACTTTATTTCTAACTGATGGTTACAATCAGTTAAACAGAGCAGTGAATGCACCTCCCTTCATTAAATTGATTATTTAATGATTATTTAATGAATTGGAGTCAACAGGGGCACCTCCAACCATTTCTGATGGTCAGTTACAATTCAGTTAACCTCATCGGGGTTCATTGGAGTCATTGATGTGCTACCACTTGTTGGTTGGCTTGTAGTGACATGTGTCTAAGCTAATCTCAGTTAGACTTAGTCATTTATTGCACTCCAACTTCAGTTAGGGCTCAGTTGAGTCAATTAGGGTTTTGATTAGTGGTTAACTTGAGTGTTCATTGTGGCTTACATTCAGTTAAGCTAGACTCACTCATTCAATTCGAATGACCTCCTTGGGAATTTTAATTGTCTTGGCATTAATTCTTTCGGCATAATAATTGTATTGTATTATTCATTATTCATTTGATTATACATAACTGCTACTTCCATTGCAACACCATTTTTCCAATTTTATGCATATTTGTCTGAATTCTTTGTGAGACTGTGTTTTCAATTCCTAGACCACTATGACAAATTAATATGGTATCAGAGCTCATGACAGGACGAAGCTCAAATCTCTCAAAAATAAGGTTTTTGATAGATCTTGCATGAAAAATTGAGCAAAGCTCAAAAATTCCAGCACTGCACAAGAAGCCAAGGCTTACCACTTAATACCCCAAGTAAGGAAATTGTTGATAAAGCTTACTTGATTGACTATGCAGGGTGTGATGAAATCCTAAATGTGCAGGCTATCTGACCTTACGGTGCCCATTTTTTTGTGATTTTCAGATTTTTAACAGGTGAAAAAGCATTCGCTCCAGCAGATTCAGATGGCTTCTTCCGTAGAACTCTTGACTCCGTTCAATTTCCACTCATGGAAAGGAGACATGGAGATCCATCTACATGCTAGAGGAATCTATAGGGTCACTATGGACACTGAAGAATATCCTACTTCTATGAAAGACAAAGCTAGATTCTTGAACAAGAAAGATGAAGCATTCGGATTCTTGTGCCTCTCTATTTCCCGGGATCTTCTTTTCCATCTTTCAGGATTGAAGACTCCAAAGGAAATCTAGGAAAAATTGGAAGCCCTATATGGAAATCAGGATACTTTGAGAGTATACCAGCTTGAGAATGAGTTGATGTCTCTCCAGCCTTCCAATTTTGAAACCTTGAATGAATTTTTGACAAAGTTCAAGAACATTGTCTTACTGTTTAAGCAATGTAAAGTGGAGAAGGAGGATTATCAGCTCATCCTTGCCATACTCTCCAAACTTGGAGCTGATTATTCATTTTTTGTCTCTACATTCCATGTAGGGAAGCTCACAACCCCTAGATGGAATATTCCTTCACTTAATGCCTTCATTGAGTCCCTAACAAGTGAACATAATAAGCTTGTTTAGATGGGGATCATCAGATCCTCCCGTGATAAAGCCCTCCATGTATCGGGGCCCAAAGATCTGAAGGGTAAAGGAAAGCAGTAGAAGAACCCAAAAAATAAATTCAAAGCTCCTAACCATAAAGTTGAAAACCAGCAGCATGATGAGTCTTCTGGCTCAAAGAAGAACAAAGGAAAAGGGAATCATGGAAAGGAAAAAGTCAAATGTTCATACTACGGGAAGGTCTTCCACCCTGAACATGCTTGGATGAAGAAGAAACTTGATGAAGCTACCTCTCTCCTTGAGAGAAATCACATCAATCTTTTGGAAAGCTTTTGGAGGAGAGATTAGGAAGATCGGGAACCACAGCATGAAAGAGGCCATGCCCTCATGGAAAGCACTTCGAAGTCCAAAGCACTCTTGATAGATTCTAGAGATTTGAACCACATGATGGCTGAAAGAGACTCCTTCTCATATTTGGAGACTGACAAATCCATCCCCATCCACATGGGAGATGACTCCACCATCATTTCAGAAGGATGAGGTACTGTTGATCTTGAGAATGGATATTTTTCAAATGTTTTGTATATACTGTCTCTGGCATCAGATCTCCTTAGTGTATATCAAATGACACATATGGGAGTGCCTAAGAGAGTATCCTTCAGCCCAAATGATGTAGAGATCATAGAACTTGCATTCAATAAACTTGTTGTAAAAGGCCTTGCAAACCATCATGCAAAAGCCTATGAGTTTTCCCATTTTGTGGCGGATGCAAATCCCATCGCACTGCTGACTCATGGAAATGAAGTTAGTAGACTGTGGCATGAGAGGTTTAGCCATCTCAAATTTAAATAATTGAAACAATTACAGAAAAACTCCATGGTTGAAGGCCTCTCAGTCATCAAGGAAACCACTGGAATTTGTAAGGGCTGTGTTGTTGGAAAGCACCCTGAGCACAAGTTCGATCAGGGGAAGGCAAGCCAAGCTACATGCATCTTGGGACTGATACATTCTGATATCTGTGGTCCCATGTCTATCACATCCATGAATGGATCAAGGTATCTTATGACTTTTATTGGTGATTTTTCTAGGTACACATGGGTCTTCTTTATCAAAAAGAAGTTTGAAGTCTGTGAAAAATTCACTGAACTAAAGGCCTTGATCGAGAATGCATCTGGCCAAAAGATCAAGATATTGAGATATGATAATGGTGGGGAGTATGTTAGTAATGACTTGTTTCACATATGCTCCCAAATTGGTATTCAGGTCCAGCATTCAATTCCCTACACTCCCCAGCAGAACGGTGTACTAGCGGAAAGGAAGAATCTGTCTCTCAAGGAGATGACCACCTGTATGTTGGAATCAAAGAAGTTGGATGCAAATTTGTGGGCTGAATCCATGCATGTTATAGAATACATTTAGAAAAGAGTAACACACTCATCCATGAAATGGAAGACCCCTTTCGAAGCATACTTCGGACACAATCCAGATGTGTCGAATCTGTGGGTGTTTGGGTCCACTGCATGGGCCCGAATTCCACTTGATAAAAGGAGGGATTTGCAACCACAAAGCATAAAATGTCTATTTATTGGGTATCATAATAAATAAAAAAATTTCAAGCTGCTAGATATAAAAACAAAATAGATCATCATCGAAAGGAGTGTCAAGTTCGATGAGCCTCTTCAAGAGGTGGAACTAGTGAAGGAGAAAATTGTTGAATTTCCTTCCTATTCTACTGAATATTTGGATGATGAAATTGGGGGTGATGACCTTGATTTGGATCCTATGATTTTAGATATCAGTGTACAACAAACATTATATGTTGAATCAGAATCTGAAGTACAATATCATCTACCAACATGGGCCCAACAAACACTCTCCTACGCAGGAGATAACATTGGAAATCCAGATGATCCAAGGAGAACCTAGTTTAATTTCCAAAGAGCAAGTATTGCACTCTCTTGTCCTGATTATTTGCTGTCCAAATATTGTTATTTGATGATAATTTCAAACCCAAATTCCTACTACCATGCTTGGAAGGATCTGAGATGGCAAGTTGCCATGGATGAAGAGATGAATTCTCTTCAGAAAAACACTACTTGGGAGCTAGTTTCTCTTCCTCCGGGAAGGAAATTGGTTCAATTCAAGTGGGTGTTTCAGACTAAAGTTGCTGCAGATGATAGAAACTGAAAATATAAGGTAAGGATGGTGGAAAAAGGTTTCTCCCAGGTCCAAGGTGTGGACTACCATGAGACTTTTTCACTGGTTGCAAAAAATGGACTCCATCTGCCTAGTTTTGGCAATTTCAGCATCTAAGCACTGGGAAGTGCATCATATGGATGTTAAGTCAGCCTTTATGCATGGATATATTCATGAGGAGATATACATGAAGCAGCCTGAGGGATACATCTCTGATCTATATTTGGTTTTCAATCTAAAGAATTCACTATACGGGTTAAAACAGGCCCCAAGAGAGTGGTATTCCAAGATGGATGCCTTTCTTCTCTCGCAAAACTTCCAAAGGTGTAGATCAGATCCAAATGTGTATATAAAGCGATATGATGGTCATTGATTATTATTTTTTTATATTTTGATGACTCACTAATCACAGGTAGCACATTTGCTTCTATTTCAATCATAAAAACTGCTCTCCACAATGCATTTGAAATGAGCGATTTGGGGCTCTTAAAACAATTTTTGGGGCTCGAAATTGAGCAAAATTCTGATGGGATAATGGTCACTCAGTACAAATACATATCAGACCTGTTAGTAAAGTTTAACATGGTAGAATGTAGGCTTGAACCATTCCCTTTCCTTTCAGGGATCATCCTTGAGGAAGGAAAAAAGACACCTCCCATGGACTGTACTATTTATCGACAGTTGATTGGTAGCTTGTTGTACTTGACTCATTCTCAGCCTGATATATATTATGCTATGAATGCTATATCAAGATACATGCAGTAGCCCCATGATATTCATTGGAAGGTAGCCAAGAGGATCCTCCAGTACATTCAGGGAACCAAGACCTACGACATTCACTATGCTGCAAACTCCGAGCTAGAGCTGGTTGGATACAAAGATTTCGATTGGGCGGGTGATTCTATTGATTGGAATTCAACTTCCAGATATGTATTCATTTTTGGTGGTGGCCCCATTTTCTGTTCTACCAAAAATCAAGCCGCCATAGCACTCTCTTCAGCAAAGGCCGAGTATCGAGGAGCGGTGAATGCTTGCATCCAAGCTGTTTGGTTGCAAGGAATTCTTTCAGAGTTTTATATTGGTAGTACTTTGTCTATTGTCCTCTTTTGTGATAATCAAAGTGCTATTAATATATCCACAAATCCAGTTACCAGGCAGAGGACCAAGGATGTAAAAATACACATGCACTATATTAGGGAGTTAGTGCATGACAAGACCATCATTCTACAATACTACTCGACTGATGAGCAGATTGCAAACATCTTCACCAAGATATTTTCAGGAAATAAGTTTTCTTACCTCTGTTCACTATTGGGGGTGAGTTCATCAGGGTTATCCAACTACTTTCAGTGTTCAGCTTGGGGGGGGGGAGTTTCCCATTGGGTTTTCCCTCTTTTCCTCACTTAGTTTGTTTTTGAGCATTGTTTGGGTTTCAGTATTGTACAGGGTGATATATGGCCTTTGTTTCCAAGGCCCTAGCATTCTTATGCACTTTATGTTTTCTACTCCTCCTGAGTATAGCTGAAGGGGGGTGTTGGAGACATTTACCACCGTACACACTCATTTTGGTCAATTTGGCCTACTTAAAGCACAATCCTAAGTTTTATTGACTTAATTAACATCAGAGGAGCACTGTATGACATTATCATGAGGATACCCATGCCTACCTTTAGTCAAGGAGGCTAACTAAGCCTTCTCCTTCATTCGGGGAGGCTAACTGGAGCACTCCGGGGGTGATCTGAGTGTCATAAATGCACTTTATTGCTAATTTATGGTTACAATCAGTTAAATAGAGTAGTGAAGGTGCCTCCCTTCATTAATTTTTTTTTAATGATTATTTAATGAACTAGAGTCAATAAGGGTGCCTCCAACCACTTCTGATGGCCAGTTACACTTCAGTTAGCCTCATTGAGGTTCATTGGAGTCATTGATGCGCTACCACTTGTTGTTTGGCTTGCAGTGACATGTGTCTGAGCTAATTTTAGTTAGACTCAGTCATTTATTGCACTCTGACTTAAATTAGGGCTTAGTTGAGTCAATTAGCGTTTTGATCAGTGGTTAACTTGAGTGTTCATTGTGGCTTACATTCAGTTAAACTAGACTCACTCATTCAATTCAAATGACCTCCTTGGGAATTTGAATTGTATTGGAATTCATGTTTCCGGCATGATCATTGTATTGTATTATTCATTTTTCATTTTATTATACAGAGCTACTACTTCCATTGCAACACCATTTTGCTAATTTTATGCATATTTGTCTGAATTCTTTGTGAGACCGTGTTTTCAGTTCCTAGACCGCTGTGACAAATTAATAATAAGACACCAAAATACATCGATCCGACAAAGAAATCTCAGTCGGCTACGCCTACTAGGAAGCCACTGTCTCACCCAAGATATCTTAATGCGTAATTGCCAGAACCATGTTTTCGCAATTGGCAAAGGGATTATAGTCCCTTGACGAGCGGCCAAGGTGCTCGACAAAGACAATAGGATGGAGACTTTTACTCTGTGACAGTATCACAACTATGTGCCACATTCCACCTACGCGACATGACCCTGTCCTTACAACTCAGCAATTGGTGCAACGGTGCGACGCAACCGATTCCTTAGACTTGACAGACAGTGTGTGACTTACATTTTAACTTAGCATCTTAACCGTGAACCCATACACAATATTCCAACAATACTTTAAACATTCATACATTCATTGACCACCCTACTGTGACATACATTCATCAACAATTGTACTGTAATAATGCAAGGTAAACAACCATTCACATAAACATTCACCACTCAACAACATTCATCCACATAACATAGGAAATAACGCGGAAACCCATCTGAGAAAAACCACCAAGGTGCTCTTCATCTAGCATGAGAAATGTGTATAGCACCTTGCAGTCTGTGACCTACAGATTGTTCTTGAGATATGTCTATATGAATCAAGCTCTTCTTGCTCTCATGCTCTCTGGTTTATTCTCTATCTATTCCTACTGATACGCACATAGTTTGGATCAACTCTTCTTCTTTACTAGTGGTCTTTGCACATAGCTGCAAGATCTATGGCTCAACAACATTCTACTTCTACCAGAATATCCTCTGAGTCAACCTTACTTCTCTAAATCTCTAACAATCTAGCTTGCTTAAACCACTAAATCTAATCTAACAACAACTAACTCGCCGATAAAATAAAATATACGCAAATTTGATTTCATACAAAAAAAGTGTAACATTGGCATTGTCATGCCATTTGTTTTAATGTCATGCAAATGTAACATTGGCATTGGTTGTAAAGCCTTCACTTAAATTTTTTTTTATTTTTCCAAATTAATTAGGTTGAGTGAAATGGGGTCAACACTCGCATTGTTTGTAACACCTTCACTTATATTCTTTTTATTTTTCCAAATTGATTAGGTTGAGTGAGATGGGGTCACTTTTCTCCTAATGACAATTTCATTTTCACCAGTTTGCTCTCATATTGGCCATCTACCTTCAAATGTCATGAATGACACATCAAAAACAGCCACTGAATTTTTTTGAAAATTTTATAGTTTTATGTTTATTTTGATTACTTAATGGTATAGTAAATTGTTTAACAAAATTTTAGGAAATGATAAAATATCTTGCAATGTCTAAATATATTAGAAGGATATTTATTTTTAATTTGAAATTTCATAATATAAATATTTTTATCATATCATAGTATATTTGAGTAAGAGGTAAAATAATTTTTTAATTTACATATTTTTGTTATACATGTGTGCTTTTTTTAAATATATATGTATAGAATTGTTACATAAAGTCCATATGGTTTTTATATTTGATAATTGTGTTAAAATAATCTATGTAATGTCTATTTCATGTAATGAATTTTTCATTTTAACTCAAGTTATTGAGGAATGCTTGGAATTTGACGGGAATATGCCTCCGGTCAAAATACTATTGAAAATCTTAAGAAACTGTTTCAAAGAAGGGGCAAATAATTAGGTGGAACTTATTTTCATGATAAAAAAAATTTCAAAATGTTATCAATTTTTCTTAATAGGTTTTTTTAAGATAGTTGTATACTTACATAAGTAGTTATTATGATATATGTAATAATGGAAATTGTTGTCTTACTTTACTAAAACCTTTCTATTTGGTTGAAGGGTAGGTGGTGAGTTTTCCTTCAATGAGGAAGGTTTTTCTTTCTTTCAATTTCTTCTTTTTCTTATATTGGCTTAGCATTATTCAAATATGGAGTACTGCCCTCACTTTCATTGCCTTTCTTTTTCCTTTCTACCCTTCCTTTAGAGGATAACTTACTTTTCAAGCCCAAATGTGCAACTCCAAGAGAGAGGTGGGTACCACTTTAGAAGGAGAAGTTAGTTTCGAAGTTAGTTTCGAATTCTAATACTCTGATACTGAAGGAATTAGCTTAACCACCCAACAAGCATCAACAATTTATCATTTAGCTAATAAAAAATGGTTCATCCCCACTATGTATTTAGGCTTGTCTTTATGTCCTTCATGGCCTATTTGAGATGTAGTAGTCATTCTCGCATAGCTGGTAAGGCTCATCCTCACTTTGGATCCATTGAAATAGAACTTGAGTCTAGAGTCTTCTAAGTAGTCAAATCTCTACCATCTTCAAAAGGATGCCTAAGTAGGCTATAACAACATTTATTCTATTTTTATTGAGTTTTAAGTAGGCTATAACAAAATTTAATCTATTTTTATTGAGTTTTAATTTTTTCCATAGGCAATTGCACACCACTAGCTATCACAGATGCAATGTCGGGGATATAGCCACCTCATGGCTCTTGTTAAATTTATAAAGTTGGATGAATTTGAAAAAATCAATAAGTTTGTTCTCCACAATTTATAAAAAATTGTTCTCCATAATTTAGAAAAATTTAATTTAGTGGATTGATTTATATAATGATAAGAGCCATGAGGTGGCAATGTCCCCGACGTTGCTACTTGATATTGCAAATTGAGAGAAAGCATGTTGTAGGAGGAATGACAATAAGCCAATAGTGAAGGGAACAACTATTTTCCCGATCCCATGAGCAATTGCTAGTAGTCTACATGAATGGTTTAATCCAAAGCCATGCTTTCTGTTATTGAAACACATCAAAAACTAATGAATTTGAATCAATCTTAAAATAATATTGGGGAATACTGTGTGGGGAATCAATCTTATAAGAATCATGAACAAAATATTTTCACTTCTAAATACCATGAGATAGATTCTCATGAAAATAGCATTGAATCCAAGAAATAAGAGGAAACATTTATGAAAAATAGGGAAACATGCTTCGCTTGTGCAAATAATGCTATTGGCTAAAACATTTATTACCAAGGTTCATATATGATAAAAGTCCACTTTTACTATAATTAAGAGGGGAACAAAATTGATTATATAAAGTTCAACTAACTATCATAAATAAAGTCCAAATTTCCTCAAATAGTTACCATGTAACATTAAATAATAGAGAAAGCAACAATCAACATTTCATGTTCACGTAAAAACCTTAATTTCTTTTGAATTGATAAGAAAATATTAGTCCTAGATATTATTTTGAATCAACACAAGCATCACCTATAAGAGCTTAAATATCACCTAAATATAATTCAATAAGCTAACATACATGCTAATGCACTAATATCAACTTAATAAATCATATTTTAAAAAAATAACTACATTAAATAAATAAAACCACAACAAATAACCAAAAGGGAATTTATATGGTGAGGTCAACGACCTTATGATTAAAAACACAAACTTAATCCAAGAATCCAAGTCATAATCATATAATCAAAAAATAATGCTAATCGAATTAAAATAATATTTTAAACATAGAATAGTGATTTATAATTCTTGTGCTTAGTTGCAAACCTCGATGCTTACTTTTTGGAAGACACGTAAACACCATTTAAATTATTTGAAATAAAAAATTTGTTAAAAATAAGATATAAGAGACAACTACACGTTATGTCAAGGCTATCTTAAACTTTTTCCAAAATCATTGGTTTAAATGAAATATGTTAGACTTTCCCCCCTTTCCTTATTATAGTTTTTTAATGAATGAGTACAAAATTGGTTAATATGTATCCAAAAGTAAATTAAACAAAAAGGTTTATACATAAACAAAAACCTTTATACATAAACACGAGTTTTGGAATATTGGGTTAAGTATAAATGATTTGATAAATGTTTTTTTCTTTTATTTTCAGATTTACATGGAAATCAACACTTTTCTCATATTGTTCTTGTTCATGAAAAACGTTCCATAGAAATGTTTCATATACACATGTTTTGGAAGTAAAGTATATATGTCCATCATATCACAAAAGTTGGCCACCAAATAAGAAAAAAGGAAAAGAGGTTTAAGTGTCTCTATGTAAATGGTAATAGATTGTTTTTTAAGACCATGGGAACAATAATCTCTTAAGGATATATCCAACAGTCCGCAAGCTAGATATACCAATAACTTGTGACTCAGCAGGGGTCGAGACATCTAGAAGCTCACTGGAGTGAGCCTCTATTGGAGGGGTCTCCTACCCTTCGAGCCTTGTCACAATGGGCCAAATAAATGAATAATAATAAATTGCTTCAATCACAAAATAGAAGAAGCAGATAGCATGTTATCCTGCCACGACAGTATCATTCCGCCCAATTATTTCCCCATTAAGTTCTGGGACCATCACAACTAATGTCAGAGATGTTATATCCCACGCACCATATCACCAAAAAGGGAAGATCATGATTAAAGAGTTTGGTATTAACTTTTGCATGCTATAAAAATGCCAATGTTGTAAAGGAAAAGAGCGCATTTTCCTATGCATTGGATAGATGTCATTAAATTGCACTTAAAATGTTATATACCATTGGTTCCTTGAATCACTTAATTGCTTCACTAAATAGCAAAGACAGCTCACCAACCTGGTACCATTCGACGAAAAGAAGATGGCAGGATGCTCAGTCGCAGACTATATGCCAAAGATTGTTGGAATAAAATAATCAAATCTAGGGTTTGTTGCTATGTTTAAAATGGGTGATAAAAATCATAAAAAATATCTAGACACCGGTGTTTGGTGTTTTTGTGAAGGATCCATTACATTTTATGAAGTTATTACAAAAAAATCAAAAGCAACCCAGGTTAAAAGATAAAATCCTCAACTAATGGTCAAGAATTATGACTTATCGAGTTTATCACTGATATTGAAGGCCGTGATCTTGACCCAGTAGTTGTACATATTTGTATTACTTCCTAAAAGGAATGGTTAATCTTGTGCTTCTGTCGAGGTCATAGGTCGTTGTAGCCATGGAGTGGAGAACAACTAGGGCGATGCATGCCCCAAAAGCTACAAGGCCTTGCAACTTTATAGCAGCCATTGCTGATAGACACCAAGGTTGTCATCAGTTTTCCTTGTCAAAACCCAACAGAGAAAGATTAATAAAACAAAATATTGCAATGAGAACTATAATCATCCTTGAATCACATTGAGCTAGAGACTATGAATTTCCTAGAGGTTATGCTCAAAGGAGAGAAAGAAGCCATGAATCCTCATCAATAAAGTTTAACCAGCAACACAGAGAGGTTTCATGTAAATTCAAAAAATTATCAAAACTTGCCTTACCCTGTATAAAGAGTCTAGCAACAAATTTTAAGCAAGCTAATTCCTTGATAAACAACACCATAAGAGAGAACCTTAAAGTCATAAAAACAAGAATCTGGGATTGTGGATATACGAAAGCATATAAGATTAGTCTAATTATGGTGCATAGATAGGATTGGCATTTTCTCTTGCAGGTGAATGTTCAATCTGCATTGTGCATTGTGTCTAAACTCCAGTTTGGACCTTGCAAGCACCATATTAAAAGTAAACACAAAACCCTTTAAATATACAGACAACCCTTGCCACATATACAGAGTGATATTTGAAAAATTGTGTAAGTCCTAACACAACATATAGAGCAAATAAAAGCAAAGTACTCACCTTAGAAAGGTTCGACCAAGTATCGAGCCTGAGTTCGGTCACGAGAAAGAGAAGCACGCTTAGACAATCGCTCCATTATCATCAACAGGATCTCCATGATCGATTGCGTATTTATGGAATCAATGTCACATTGAATTAATGGTCATCTGTCAAGAATTAATGGTGATTTTCCAGGAATTAATGGTGATCTTCCTGTTAGTGACATTTGATGGTGGCCTTGTGAAAAACAAATCTACACCAATTAAGGAGAAACCAAACTAGCAATCATATGTGTCATGCAGGTAGAGAAGCTTTGGCACTTGGTCACATGTCAGTGTTCTTTTTTAATAAATTCCAGGCCCAGACTTGAAAGAAGCTCTCCCTCATGCTCTTATATGGATTAAACATTTGGTAGATTAAGCTGACCAAATGTAGCACATGCATAGAAAGAAACATTGCCAGTTGTAATGCACAGATCTTGTATATCTCAAAGAAGAATTAATTGATTAAAGATGAATAATAGTTATCTTGGGATCAATACTTGTCTTGCATTATTACCCTGCCATGAAGAAACTCTCAAGAAACCAGCTTTATAACTCTACGTCAAGAATTTGCCCAAGAAACCAAACTGTGATGCATTTATAACATTGCTGACATCATATCGCCACTGGGTCCTAGGGCACAGGAATCCACGACAACGTCACCTCCACCAGACCAATAGAAACCTAAAAAAATACAATTAAAAAATAAACTTAAATAAAAAATGTATCTAATATTGCAAAACCTTAATCTAAAATCTCATAATTTTTTACACAATGGAAAATAAAGCACTGACATATGTGATAAGGGTGGAAAGAAACATGAGATGATCTAGCAAGGGGATCAAGTCTGATAAAACTAAATTGATTGATCGATCCTCTGATTAATCAACGTAGGGTCATGGAGTTGCAATCATATTATTTAGAAAAGGTTAGAAAACTAATATTGTATCAAGAGAATATATCGATGGCAGGAAAAGGATCCTCTCCAGCTAAAGAGCCATCAAGAGTACCAGAAAAAGAGTGTGGATCATTCATCAAAGTGGTGTAAGGTGCAAGATGTTGAGTAAAGGAAGAAGGGTTTTTATTGTCAATGGGAAGGATTCGTGAAAGAACATATTACAATAAAGAATCAGAGTTAGTCTTCACCCTAAGAACAGAAAATTCTAGGGACAGAGAAGAAACTTCTCGGTTTTTAGAAAAAATTCTATATGTATGGATCTTAAGTGATCCTGATGGAGATATGACCAGAGACTGCCTTCCAACTAGTCCACACATTGAAGTGGCAATGTCCCGGGCGTTGCTAATAGGGGTTGCTATATAATGAGTGATAGGAAGCTATTAGCAAAGATAAGAGTCTTTTGTGTAAGTTCACTCGCACTTGTTTGGCATCATCATTAATGCATCACCTTTCATGACAATACCTATTGTTTTGCATGGCTGCTTTTCTTCTAAGTTTTCCTTTCTATAGATTTTGTGTTACATTTGGAAATCTCATCTATTTCTTTGTATTAGCTCATTAGATTTGGATGGATATTCATCTAAGTATCTTGATTATGCGTTTGTAGGTTTCCAATGACAGATTGCATAAGATTTTTAGGTATGTGAAGATCTATGCTTTTAGGTTTTTGGAAGAGTAATTATTTTGGTTAGTAGTTTTGTTGACAAGTTAGTAAATAAATTTTTATTATTATTAGTTTTTGCAAAAGGAACAGCCTTGATTTTTGTATCACTAAAGTGAAGGATGGTGACGCCATTTTCACATATAATTTAGGTATCACTAATGTGAAGGATGGTGACGCTATTGTCACATATAGTTTAGACTACAATACATTTTTTCTTTTCTATGAAGCCAGTGAATTCGAATAGCTGGTATTATGTTCTAATTTTACAATAAGATGCTTATGGTTATTAATTGATAAAGGTTAAATGCACATGGTAGGTTTGCTTAATTGGAAGCCATGCTTTAAAATATAAAGTCGCAGATAGTTTTGTCACAAATAGTTTAGACAACAATAGGCGTTTCTTTTTTTGAATTTCAATAGTTGGTATTTAGTTATAATTTGGTTTGTGAATTCCAATAGATTATTATGTCATGAGCAAGATGTGATATATATAGATAGGTATATAGGTAGATTGTATTAATTCTACCATACAAAAGTTAAATTTTTAATATTTAACAAAATTTTGTAAAAATTGTGAGTCAATCATGTATTGTTTATGTTTTTTTTGCCTTCAGTTCCATACCTACTACACATTTTTTATGCCAATATCGATTTTAATACCAATAAATTTCTCACTATCTATATAGTATATATAAAGTACATGAAAGCTACACAATCTACACAATATCTATATAAAGTACAGGAAAGCTGCAAACAACTGTCAATTTTTAAGTCTCTTTCCAGCTTAAATCCATATAAACTAGAATGATCGCTCTGATTAAGAATTATTCTTTTCTTGGGATTTTTGAATATTCTCTCTTCATTAACTGAGACATGATTTTATCCATACTTGACATGAGAGACAAATTAATTGACTTAAGCCATCAAAATTATTAAGTCTTCAAGTGACATGAAATAAATAATTAACTTAAAGGAATAATGGTCAAATTTTCCTATATTCTCTTCTAATAACATCAATTTCCTTTACTCAACCATTATTCCCATCAATTCGTTACTACTCATGCTTACAATACGGTCATGTGTTTCTTTATTTCCTTCCTTGGCCTTAACACAATGATTACACACTTTTGTTTGCTCAAGTTTTCAAATTATCTTCATCCAATGTTAACATAGGATTTCATAAAGGATCAAATGCATCCCAAATCATGAAATCTCAGCTGGCTGCTAGATTTATTCTTGTAGAGAATTCGGTTTTTTTTTTTGCTTTTGAAATATCCTTAAAAGTGACAAATTCTTTCAATTATAAGTGAATCAGACAAAAATCTTTATTTCGCGGCTGAAATGAGCTGAAATTTGTTTTTTTATGTTTTTAAAGCCTTTTTAAGAGTCAATTCTTTGTAGAAACTTGTTTCCCTTTTGATGTTTTTAATAGCGAAAATAATTTTTGTTTTATTTCGTTTTGTATTTTTCCTAAATATGTGGGAAGACAATATGAAGGTCTTTAACTACTAGTAGGATATCTATGTTTAACCTTAGAAAGGGCTTTGAAATATACCATTTTTTTTATAATACTCTTGAAATAGAATGTTTTCTGCTCAAAACATCTGTGCAATGTTTTTAGCTCAAAACATCCTTCAATTCTATTATGCAATCGGTATTGAGTACTTCGTTTAATTCATTGAGTCCTTCGGACACTTGTTAATTACTAGCCACAAAGTTAGTGGGAATGTCAGGGACATTTCCACCATGTGGCTCTTGTTGTATGATATTCACATTCTAAGTATTAATAAATAAAACATCTCATTTTCACTTTACACACCTTGGCCAATTATAACAGTATTGCAATCCACTTCAGTCAACCATTTAATTGGATTTTCTTTGTTATGGAGGTATGGATTGCATTTAAATGCCAATTTATTATCTTCATAATGTTTAGGAATCTTATGGGATTTTCAATGGAAGAAGCAATGCAATATTTTATATATGAGATTTTCCACTATGCCTTACTATGACTACCAAAGTTGTGTTTTACAACCATGTTTTATGTTTGAGGGTTTTAACTTTAGAGTCAATTCCATATTGAGAAAGCACTTATCAACTCAATAATCCAACCTATGGAGGGTTACAACATGGAGGACCTACTTTAGGATTCTTGGTAAGACAAAGCATGGTATCCACATGGAGGACATATTATATGCCTCTTGACAAGACGAAGCTTCCCACTAATGAGGCTCACTATTTAAATGTTTGTTTAAACTTGACAAAAGTTCAACACCAAGTGTTGCATCTTGACACAAGTTTTGGGTGAATAGATGCATTCTCACTTGAAACTCTCATCCATGGACATTACATGCTTTAAATTTGGTTTCCATTTAAACATATTCAAACTTTGTGATTTGTTCACTAGAGGTGAGTTTATTTCCAAATAAAATCATTGTGGTTTTTTTCACGTTTTGTTTTACTGTTAAAATATGAGCTTTCATTTTTTATTGTGTCTAGTTTAAAAGTTATTTTACTTTTATGAATTAAAGTAATACTAATACTTTATCAAATTAAATTAAAGGAGTAAATACCTTTTCAAATCAATCAAAAATATTCTTGAAAACAATTTACTCTAAAATCTCTCACATCTTATATCAAGTTATTAGTTTCTACCAAATTCCCATTACAACACATTCCCATTACTAGAGGTTTCCTTACACCTTATTGAGCAATTGCTAGCATATATACTCTTTTCTCATGAATGAATATAACAATTATAACTACATCCTTTTCATAAACAATTATATATATTAAAAAATAAATATAATTTCCAAGTCAGTATAAACCATATTTTGAGCTAAAAACATTACACAGATATTTTGAGCAGAAAACATTCTATTTCAAGAATATTATAAAAAAAAATGGTATATTTCAAATCCCTTTCTAAGGTTAAACACAGATATCCTACTAGTAGTTAAAGACCTTCATATTGTCTTCCCACATATTTAGGAAAAATACAAAACGAAATAAAAAAAAAAAAAATTATTTTCACTATTAAAAACATCAAAAGGGAAATAGGCTTCTACAGAGAATTTACTCTTAACAAGACTTTAAAAACATAAAAAAACCAAATTTTTGCTCATTTCAGCCGCGAAATAAAGATTTTTGTCTGATTCACTTATAATTGAAAGAATTTGTCACTTTTAAGGATATTTCAAAAGCCAAAAAAAACCCTAAGTCTCTACAAGAATAAATCCAACAGCCAGCTAAGATTTGATTATTTGGGATGCATTTGATCCTTTATGAAATCCTATGTTAACATTGGATGAAGATCATTTGAAAACTTGAGCAAACAAAAGTGTGTAATCACTGTGTTAAGGCTAAGGAAGGAAATAAAGAAACACATGACAGTATTGTAAGCATGAGTAGTAACGAATTGAAGAGAATAATGGTTGAGTAAAGGAAACTGATGTTAATAGAAGTAAATATAGGGAAATTTGACCATTATTCCTTTAAGTTAATTATTTATTTCATGTCACTTGAAGACCTAATAATTTTGATAGCTTAATTCGATTACTTTGGCCCTTGTGTCAAGTATGGATAAAATCATGTCTCAGTTAATGAAGAGAAATAAAAAATCCCAAGAAAAGAATAATTCTTAATCAGAGCGATCGTTCTGGTTTAGATGGATTTAAGCTGCAAAGAGACTTAAAAATTGACAATTGTTTGCAGCTTTCCTATACTTTATATAGATATTGTATAGATCATGTAGATTTCGTGTACTTTATATATATTGTATAGATCATGAGAAATTTATTGGTATTAAAATCAATATTGGCGTAAAAAATATGTAGTAGGTATGGCACTAAAGGCAAAAAAAAAAACAATACTTGATTGACTCACAATTTTTACAAAATTTTGTTAAATATTAAAAATTTAAATTTTGTACGGTAGAATTAATACAATATGTTCGGGTACATAGGGTATTCCCAAAAGACCGAACACCTTCAGATACCACTTCACGCAAACAGATCACAGATCAACACACCGATGTTTGTCACGTGGTTAAAACCCTCGAGAGGGAAACAGTCCACGGCCCTAGCCAAATAGCTACTTGGAGCAATTTATTATGCAAAAGAAAGAAAGTTACATGAGCTTCTCATAATTCATCAACTAGCCAAGGACCCTCTATGCTCTTTAAATAGAGATCATAGACCAATCGGGTGTTAAGCCACGGATCAATGGTAGGTATGATCTAAGAGAATTTGAACCGTCGGATCATTCTATGTCTAGAACATATCGTGACCGTTGGATTAGAATATTTACAAATGCATACTGCATACTAAAGAAACACACTTTTACCTAACAGATATATTACACAAGTTGATCTTAACTAACTCCTAATTGTCTAAATATCCTAACATTCCCCCTTAAGAACAACTTGGGATAGGATTGAAGGATTGACAAAAGTGACACTATTAGGAGAAGGAAAGAGGCATTAGAGCCTATCCCCCCTTTAAGGACACATTCCTGAACTCCTAACAGAGACTTAAGGAGACAAACAAGGCTAGAGTTATTCTAAACATATCCAGGAGGTTGTTCCATGCAAATTTCCTCATGTAAATCACCATGTAAGAAGGCAGACTTGACATCCATTTGATGGACTTCCCAGTTATGTAAGGCTGCAAGGGAAAGAACAAGGTGGATGGAGTTCATTTTTGCTATAGGGGCAAAGGTTTCATTGTAGTCAATGCCTTCAACTTGGGAAAAACCTTTGGCAACTAACCTTGCCTTAAGTCTTTCAACACTTCCATCTGATGCATACTTAGTTCTATAGACCCATTTACATCTGACAAGTTTTTTTCCTTTTGGAAGAGGAACAAGATCCCAAGTATCGTTCACCATTAAGGAACGATATTGTTCATCCATAGCTGCATCCCAATCTGGATTTCCTGAAGCTTTTGCAAAAGTTTCTGGATCATGATTCTCAGAAACTTGATCCAAAAGAGAAGAGGCTCGCTGAAACTAAGAATGTGTTCTACGTTGATCTCTAGGATCACCTGCAATATCACCAGCTGCTTCACATGTTGAATAGACCCATCGAGGAAGTATTGCTGCTGGTGCAATTAGAGGAACATGAGCAGGTGGAGGTGGATTTTCATCCTCACTGTCATCATCAGAAACTGGAGTTGGAAACCTGTCAAGGAAGTTGGAAGAAGAAGAAGAAGGCACAATCGTCGAATCAGGCTCGCAGGCCAAAGATGGCGCACCCACCAAGTTAGACTTGAGGGCTAAGAGATTTTCATCAAATTTAACATCTCTTCTAATGATTATATCATGTGAATGGGGCTAAAGAAGTCTATAACCTTTTACATCTTTAGAATATCCACCAAATATGCACTTTTCACTTTTAGGCTGCAATGCTTTCCGTTTTTCATCCGGAATGTGATCCCATGCTTCACAACCAAACACACGAAAGTGACTTACAT